>JANITW010000007.1:824777-840299 GCA_027564335.1 Erythroxylum williamsii
GATAATGAGGGCGTGGGCCGTTAAAAAACCTGACTGGCAGGGCCAGGAAAAAGGTACCCACAGGTTGTGTACAAAAACAGTAATAAACAAAGATTTAACTAAAATAAAACTTATCTACTAGTAGAACGCCTTCAAGTTTCGAGTGTTCCAGGGCCCCGATAGAATCTTCCCGTTCGCATCGCATAGGATGTAAAAGCCATGCCCGGCTTGCTTGATCACTTGATAGGGTCCTTCCCATGCCTGTCTGAGCTTTTCGGGATGTTTCACAGCCGCCTCTGCCTTTCGCAGGACGTATCTGCCAACCTTTACGTCGCTTGGCTTTACCCTTCTGTTGTAGAACTTCGTTGCTTTTTTCCTGATGGCTGCCGAACGAGCAGTTGCCCTATCCCTGTCTTCACTGAGAAGCACGAGTTCTGCTCGGCGAGCTTCATTATTCTGCTCTTCTTCATAGCTCAATACTCTTTGGTTGTGCAACACTACTTCTACTGGAACTAGGGCTTCTGCCCCAAAGGTCATCCTGAACGACGTTTCCCCTGTGACTCCATTTGGGGTGGTTCTGTATGCCCACAATACTTCGTCTAGTTTTCCTACCCAAGTCTTTCGTCCGTTCAGACGCTTCTTGAGAGCACTCATTATTTTTTTGTTAGTGTTCTCCACGAGACCGTTGATTTGGGGGTGAGCTACTGAAGTCAACTGTAGCCTTATCTTTAGTCGGTCGCATAAATCTCTAAACTTGTCGTTGTCGAACTGCTGACCATTGTCTGCGACCAAGACCATAGGCATCCCGAAGCGACTTAGTATGTTTCTTCTTACAAAATTTTCCACTTTTTGCTCAGTAATTGTAGCGACCGCTTCCGCTTCTACCCATTTGGTGAAATATTCCACGGCTACTATCAAGAACTTCTTTTGTCCAGGACCGAGGGGGAAAGGTCCTAGTATATCCATTCCCCATTAAGCAAAGGGGATAGAATGGCTCACGATTTTCATCCTCTCGGTCTGCTGGTGTGACAAGCTACTGTTTTTCTAGCAAGCTTCATACCGGTCGACTTTCTCTTGGCAGTCTTTCCTCATTGTCGGCCAGTAATACCCCTGTCTAATCAGTCTATGAGCCAACATTCTGCCTCCTACGTGGTTTCCACACATTCCTTTGTGGACTTCAGCCATTGCCTGCTCTGTCTCTTCCTCGCTCAAGCATCGTAGCAGCGGCCAGTCATAAGATCGCTTGTACAAGATACCATTAACGACCGCATATTCGGCTGCCTTTATTCTTAGTTTTTTGGCTTCCAAGGCATCTTCAAGCTGCGTTCCCCTGAGGAGGTACTGTCTGATCGGACCCATCCAACTTGATCGATCGGTATTTACGTCGAGGACTTCATTAGCTTTCTGAATGCTGGGTCGTTATAGCCTCTCGACCAAAACGTTATTTTTTGTATCTCGGTCGGAAGCCATTTTGGAAAGCGCATCTACCCTGGAACTCTGAGCCCGTTCTATCCTACTGATCGAATATTGCTCGAAATTACTCAACTCCTACTTTACCAGTTCCAGGTACTTGATCATGCAGCTCCCTTTGGCCTCATACTGTCCAGTGACTTGACCAACTACTATTTGGCTATCGCTGTACACCTGGAGATGCTTTACCCCCATTTCCTTTACCAATTGGAGGCCGGCTATGAGAGCCTCGTATTCTGCTTCATTATTAGAAACTTTAAATTCTAACCGAAGAGCATATTCTACCTTTTCTTTTTGCTGTGGGCTGATTAATACCACTCCTGCTCCGCATCCCTCTGCATTGGACCACCCATCGACAAATAGGCTCTAGGCAGGGCATTGCTCACCATGCGAGTCAGGTTGACTCATTTCTACAACGAAGTCTGCCAACACTTGAGCCTTGATCGTAGTCTGAGGCTTATATTGTATGTCGAACTCTCCCAGTTCTACTGCCCATTTTATTAATCGCCTCGAGGTCTCAGGCTTTTGGAGGCACTGCCTGAGAGGTTGATCGGTCCAAACCTTTATGGTATGACTCTGGAAGTAAGGCCTTAGCTTCCGCGCTGCAGTTATCAAGGAGAGAGCCAGTTTTTCAATGGGCGCATACCGTATTTCTGGTCCGTTTAGCACCTTACTGACGTAGTAAATCGGGCGTTGTTCATTTCCCTCTGATCGAACAAGGACTGCACTGATCGCCCCCTCCGTGACTGCCAAATACAAAATCAGAGTCTCCCCCTCAATTGGGCTCTGCAGGATGGATGGACTACTTAGATACTGCTTCAAGTGTTGAAATGCTCTTTCGTATTCATCTGGCCATTGGAACTGGGTCACATCCGCTTTCCTTAAAATTTTGAAGAACGGGAGGCACTTTTTCCCCATTCTGGAGACGAATCTGCTCAAAGAGACTATCCGACCGGTCAGTATCTGAACATCTTTCAAGCACCACAGCGAGGGCATTTGGACGATAGCTTTGATCTTTTCTAGATTAGCTTCGATCCCTCGCTGAGTAATCATAAACCCCAAGAATTTTTCAGATGCCACACCAAAGACGCATTTTTCCGGGTTCAGCTTCATCTGAAATTTATTAAGGGTCTGGAAGACTTCTTTGAGATCCTCCACGTGCTCAGCGGCCGTCTTACTTTTGACGACCATATCATCCACATAGGCCTCAACCGATCGACCGATCTGTTTCTTAAAAACTTCCATGACGAGCCGCTGATAGGTGGCCCCCGCATTCTTCAAGCCGAACGACATTACTTGGTAGCAATACGTGCCCTGATCAGTTATAAAAGTTGTCTTCTCTTCGTCTTCGAGACTCATTTGAATCTGATGGTAGCCAGAGAAGGCATCCAAGAAGCTGAGGAGTTCATGCCCCGATGTGGAGTCTACCAGTTGATCGATTTTGGGTAGAGGAAAACTGTCTTTTGGGCATGCTTTGTTTAGATCAGTGAAGTCAACACACATTCTCCACTTTCCATTTTTCTTCTTTACGAGTACGACGTATCGATTTTGGGCAGAGAAAAACTGTCTTTTGGGCATGCTTTGTTTAGATCAGTGAAGTCAATACACATTCTCCACTTTCCGTTTTTCTTCTTTACGAGTACGTCATTGGCCAACCATTCTGGGTATTTGACTTCCCGAATGAACCCAGCACTAAGTAGCTTTTTTATTTCCTTCTCAATCACCTACTGGCACTCTTTGCTTTGCCACCGCTTCTTTTGTCTAACTGGCCTGTAATCTTGTCGAATACCGAGAGAATGCGATGCAACCGATTGAGAAATTCCAGGCATGTCGCTCGGTACCCAAGCGAAGACCGATCTATTTTCTACCAAGCAGTCCGTGATTTCCTTAGCTAGGCCCTTTTGAAGCTCAGAACCTAGATTTGTGAACTTGGAGCGGTCGGCTTCATCTAGTATGACCCGTTGCGTTTCTTCCACTGGGTTCATCATCTCCGTCTCCTTATCGGCTCTCACGTCAAGAGAGCTCGTCAGGACTACCGCCCTGTCTAGTGTTTTTGTTTCCGCTAAGCAACATTCCCTAGCGATCCTCTACTGACCCCTGACAATATCGATTCTATGGGGCATTGGGAATTTCATTGCTTGGTAGTATGTCGAGACAACTGCTCTAAGGGCATTTTGAGTGGCTCGTCCAATTATCGCATTGTACGCCCCTTGAAACTTCACAACTAGGAACTCAACGTCCTTCTCTATTTGACACGGCTTTTGTCCGAACTTCACTTTCAAATAGACCTGGGCAAACGGGTAGGCTGATGCTCCAGTTACCCCTTTGATAGGTCCTTCTATGGGTAGTAGTCGATCCTCTGGTACCTCCATCTGCTTGAAGGTATCATAATACAATAGGTCGACCGAGCTGCCCGTATCAATCATTACCCGCTTCACCTCGTTGCAGTCAATGTTCAGATTTACTACGAGTGCGTCATCATGAGGACAACTTACATCGTGAAGGTTAGACTCGTCGAACGATATCATCCCATCGTTCTACCTCTTTCTTTTGACCGACAAGTCTTCGTCGACCTGCCTGGCATATCTCTTTCTTCCTTTTGCAGTGGATCTCCTTGCTGCATTTCCACCAAATATCATGTTAATGACCCTAACCGGTCGGTCATCTTGCTGTCCAGCATTCCTATCACCTCTTTCCCTGGATCGTTCCCTCGCTTCGCGTCGATCGTCAGTATTCACATTCTGCCTCCCTCCATCATTCCTATAGTTTTGCCTTCAAGGCTGTCGCTTGTTCTCTGGCCGACCGGTCTTATGCTCGTTATCTCGATCGGCATTTTGTCCGTGCTTCACAAATCGACCCAGCCTTCCCTTCTGGATAAAGAATTTGATTTTTCTTTTCAAATGCCAGCAATCTTCCATGTCATGACCGATGTCTCTATAGAAGCGGCAGTACAAATCCGGGTCCCTACTCTTGTAGGGACTCTTCAACTTGTTTGGTTCTCGGAGGGGTTTCCCATCCGCTCTCATGGCCGCCAGTACTTCTGCATATCGTCTGTTAAGTGGGGTGAACTCCCGTCGATGTCCCTGTTGATCGGCTGATTTTCTCCAGCTCGACTGGCCCTTTTGTCACTTGTGTGAACCATCCGCTCTGTCATTTGGCGAACGATCATCCGCCCTACGCTTTGTATTTTTCAGCACTTCTTCAAGCTGATTGTACCTATCTGCCTTGTTTCTTATTTCTTGGATGGATCGGGGCTGATCGAGGGCCAATGACTTTTTGAACTCCTCATCCCTCGTGTTGCTCATAAGTGCTGCCAACATGGACGAGCAAGTGAGGTCGGAGACCTCGACCTCTTCATTATTGAACCGAGTGATGAACTCTCGCAAACTTTCGTTCCTTCCTTGGGTCAATTGTATCACTTCCAGTGTGGTCTTCTGTGGTCGCTTACTTGTGGCGAATTGATTGAGGAAATTCTCAAAGCAAGTAATGCAACACGGGGGTAAACTATTGAGCCATCGTCGGGCTCCTTCTTGAAAGGCAGTGCAAAATGCCTTACACTGAATGGCGTCGGGGACGCAGTGTAGGTTCATCATCGACTGGAAGTGCTACAAATAGTCTAGGGGATCGATCTTTCCAGTATACTTTTCAGGCGTCGGTATTTTGGTGCCGACCGCTGGGAGGCTATCCAAGATCGCTGGAGTAAAGGGAGAGCTATATTGAGCTGTTGGGCGATCCGGCCGGAAGCTCATGGCTGTATTGATCCGATCGTCCACGATTTTTTCTAGGGCTTCAGCAGGGTGGCAATCAATCGTCATACCAGTCTGCCGTGCGGACAGCTGCTATTGTTCCAGCTGAGACTGTAAGATTTGGCGAATCAACATATCAGCCACTTCCTCAATCTGTTTTCGGGTGAGGGAGGTGTGCACGGGCGCAGGAGGATCTGCATCTGAGAGGTGCTGGAGATTTGGGCGCATGTTGGTTCCAGCGTTATTTTCCAAGGCTACGCTCTATTCTTCTTGTTCTAGGTTTTGAGGTTGTGGTTGATCATTCGGGTCCGAAGACTGAGTGTGGGAAGCATGGTGTGTCGGCGGCAGGGTGGCAGGTAACTGCAAACCCATCCATTGCAATGCCAGCGCCGCGGCAGAGGCTATATCCGGGTTAGCTGCGGCCGCCTGACTGATCTGCATGTTTCTGGACATGGTGCCCTGATATCGGGCCCCACGGTGGGCGCCAATTGGTTCAACCTGATTCTGGCAAGGCTGCATGTTGCCGTTTGGATCCATGGAGTTGACTGCTTCTCTCGAGAGTTCCGGCTTAAAGGTTCCTGCAAAATAAAGAAGGCACGTCGGGAGTCGTTTCCCAATAAGCCCCTCCGACGCTCAAGTCAGTCTTTTGTATGGGTAGGGCCGCTGTGAGCAGAGAAAGCTAGGGTTATGATCACGTACCTCTATTATGGCAGAGTTATATCTTATATATGGAGCAGACGCTAGGTTTAAGTCTTTAAGTATGCATGAGAGACTTCCACCTGCGAATAGGCCACGGATGCGTGGACTGGGCCTGGGCCTGGCATTGAAAGATGGACCGGTCAGCCCACGGGTCGTTATGATTGGGTTCGAGCCCAGCACGACCGACCCGACCAAGTTTTCTCCATGTAGTTGTTGTATATGCAACTATAGACCATTTATTATATTTTTCTCTTCAACTAATGAGCAGCTTAATCTTCAGAGAGTTCGCCCTTATCCTAAATACAAGGTAGATCATGTACACATGGAATTGATGGATCTGGGTTGTTGAATGTGTTTTAATGCTGCATTGATTCTAGCATTGCACAGATTTGTTGTGCCGTATAAAAACATAAATAGCTCTTGCTTCCAGTCCCAACTTTATACGAAAAGCTCCAATTAAGTAACACTTTCCATCGTCTTGATTGAAATTTGTTTCTTGTAACTTGCTTCTACATTTGGACAAATATGAAGAACTGGTTTTCAATCCTCGTATTCCTAATTTTTGTCATTATTACCGTCTAATATCTTCAAACATGGTTATAATTGACGTGAATGTGTCATTCACTATGAAATCATCATTAGATTCACAGGATTTTTACAACATACAGTATCTTGGAAGAAGTACGTACAAGCTTGACCCGGTTCTTAGAGACAACCTGTTTCCAATTCGATAGTGGCATGCCAATTTAAATCCTTCAACATTTTAAACCTTTTATTGAACTCAATCTCATTGTTCGAAAAGCTATGGCCTGAAAAAGGGAAACTTGGATCTGTATAATTGAAGAGTTAAGCACGACGCCGGACTGACCATGAAAAATTACAGTTTAAGTGAGTGGTGTAAGCTAAGGTCACTTCTAAAAGGCAGGTCCACTTTGGCAAGAAAGAATAAAAGTAAGATTAGGAATCACATTTCAGAGATGGGGCATGCTTAGCCTTACTTTTAATTGCCAATTGCTCTACACGAGATAAGACAGATTGCAAAATATTCCTCCATGCAAAAAGGAGAGCGAGCGAGAAACATAAAGAGAGATGACTAATACTTATTTTCCTTTTATCTGCATATGGTGGGCAGCTTTGATGAAACGAAAGCATTGCCATTACTAGATTGATGTCACCCATCCCAAATGAAACATTGGCACAGAAACACGGAAGGCCTTCCAAAAAAGCTAGTCCCTTGGGGTTTTGGGGAACCACAAAAGTTGGTTTGATCATCTACCTCTAATTACAGTACAGATCTCATGTCTAATATTATGATATTTTATTGTGTCTAATAAATCTCAGTCGTTTATTTATGTGGATCTTATATAGGTCCCACATGGATCCCACAAAATAAATGATTGAGATTTCATGAGATAAAATAAGACAGAGTAATATTGGACAGAAGATCTTGGTTCCTCTAATTATCTCCAACATTTCCATTTCCACTGTTGTTACACTGAAGATGATACAAGTGGGGCCATAACCGAAAGCTCTTATATATTTGTCCTTATTTTCAACTAGACCAGCTGGCTGGATTCACCTTTATTATTACTTCTTTTATTATATCCTATACTTCTTTTATTATATCCTATGGACCCGTCTAGACAATTGCTTGCAAGCAATATGAATTCGAAACATTTGGACTCTGTTCACTTAGAATAGGAGTCCACATGTTTAAAACAGGTCAGAATTAAGGTAGACTTTCGTTCTCAACTCAAGATCTTCGCTTTAGAAGGTTATTATGTCTTTGGTACGCTTCGAGCATAACCAAGAATGTACACGAGAAATACACATATAGGGGGACGTGGTTACATTATATCCTTTCAAAATGTACACCAGAAAAACACATATAGGGGGACGTGGTTGCATTATATCCTGTCACTATATTGTTATCTCACCTGCCCTCCATCAATCCCAAATCTAAACCCTAATTTCCACTTTCTTGTCTCTCAATCAAATCATATAACTGCCTTTTACTTATTAGTACTTTGTCATTATTGTCATTTAACAGCTGCTTTATCTGTTATATTGCAATATGTAGTATAGTTTATATTTATGAATTCGTTTTACTTATTAAATGTAACTTTTATTTTGTAAGTTTTCTTTTAGGTAATTAAATTATAAGATAAAACATTTTTCAAATTATAAGATGGTGATATCATTAGTTCAAAGTTCACTTTGTACCAAAATATTATTTTTAAAATATTCTTAGCTATTGCACTATCAAAAATGGATATCAATAAACCAATAAAACTAATACACATTATAATTTGCACTAAGCAATTAATCAATTTCATTATAAAAAGTGTGAAAAATATTTTAAAAAATTGGTAGTCCTCGTTAAAAACTAGATACATTGAAGTGACCTATTGTAAGATTTTTATTTGTCTATCTATGCAAATATTCATTGCAAGAACAGTATATTTTATATTTGAGATGTACAAAATGTCTTACGTAAAGATTAGTAAATTTAGATACTACTTAGTATGTATGGTACCTAATTAAGGATAGCTTAAAGAATAATTAATGGAAATAGCATAAATTAGGAGGAAAGACTTAAACGATCAATGTATGTCAGACGTAGTAAAAGAATATAACTACCAAAAAACTATGTACAAAATGTATTTCAAAGTATTTTGATATTTTGAGATATTATAATCAATATTTTTGATTCATTAGCAAAAGCTTTGTTTCTCTTTTGTCAAATATTAATGTTTAGTACTCCATAAAGATACAAGTAATGGAGCTTTAATCACAGGGGGATGCTCTTAACTACCTCTTTACATTGTGCCTTATGTAGACTTGACTAGTCACGGTGAGCTTCCTTCTACACCTTCCTCTCTTTATACTCTAAAACTCCACAACTCATCTTCAACCTTTTCCTTGCTTCCTTCCTATTGCATTCTCTCTCGAATAACATATTTCTAGGGGCACTTTAGTCCCACCAACACACTTTTACTTCCTGCCCTCTTCCCTTTCTTTTTTTGTACCTTTTCTTTGTAGCTTTTCATCCCGGCCAAAAATGTTTTTTTTCCCCTTCCTAGCTTTGGTCTATAGATATGTCAACCTTAGTTGACTCCTCCCAAGATGAATTTCTGGCTTTACCCTCCTCCATTCCCCCTCCACCCCTCACTACACAACCTCAAACTGAACGCACCACCACCACAACACTTGCAGCCTCTACCCCTCTAAAGAGTTAGAAACAAGCAGTTAGAGACCACCAAACATCAATCATAACCTTTAAGCCTCTAATAAAAATAGATGGTAAGTTAATAGTCTATAAAGAGATGGAAATTCTAGAAGAAGGAGCACATTGTTGGGAAGCCACCCTAGTTGGTTTCTTTCGTGATCAACGTCTCCCTTCCCAATCATGCATAAATGGGCTCATCGTTTTTGACATAGCGAAGGACTAGCTAATGTGCTTCTAAGAGAGGAAAATCTCATTATATTCACCTTTAACTTAGCCTTTCAAGCTCATAAAATTTTAGAGGAAAGCCTTTGGCATGTTAGAAACCAACCTTTGTTCTTGCAGTTTTGGCAACTAAACTTGAAGATAGAATCTATCAAGGTTCAAAATGTTCCTCTATGGATCCACTTCCATAAAATCTCTATTGAATACTAGACCACGCAAGGTTTGAGTGCCCTTGCTAGCTTAATAGAAAACCCCTTTGCATTGATGAAACCACTTCTAAGAAAAAAAAAGAGTGGGATATGCCCACATTTGTGTTAGTGTTGATATCTTCAATAACCTTCCAACTGAAATTGCTATTATGAGGCTAGGTGAGGGACACAATCTATAGGAAGAAAGTATTAATATCTCTTATCAATGGAAACCTCTCCCCAAACATCAAGGGAAATTTTGGAAAGCCACCGAGAAAAAAAAATCCAAACTGGCAACTATTCTAAGTTAATGTGGAACATGATTGTTGTAGAGGAAATGCCCAGAATAAATATAGAGGGTAAAGAGGCTATATCAGTTGATGAGAATATTTTTAATGTTATTATTCACTCCTATGCTAAGACATCTATCATAGATTAAGAGCCTTCTTAAGTTAATCAACCTTCACCACTTATAACCCCCATATTTATACATTCTCCATCTTTTGATAACACCAGCACTAATTTAGCTAATAAAAAAATCAGATCGATCTCTTCATCAATTATTCACACCGCAAGAATTAGTATAGCAGAAGAAACACATTCACCAAGTCCTCAAGCTAGAAATAATGAAGATAACAAACAAGAAGAATTGAAAATGCCATTTCAAACAGTTAAGAGGAGGAAATCTCAAAGGAGCAAGAGTAAAAGCTCCAAAAACAAACTTTTTTAGTATGTCCATCATTGTGTGGAATGTTAGAGGATTAAATTGGTCAATAAACAAGCAGCTTTAAGGGATTTTGTCAAGAGGGAAGATGCCTTTAATTGTAGGATTACTTAAAACAAAAATAAAACTAGAGAATTAGTTGGCTATCTATTTTGGGACCATATTGGCAATAGATATCTAATCACTCACAATAGATGAATGTTAGAATCATCTTATGCTATAGCCCTAATGAAATTCCAGTGGAGCTCCTCAACTCAACTGATCAACTTATGCATCTCAAAATCTTTTTTATGCATGAGAAAATTGAAATTCTTGCATCTTTTATCTATGCCATTAATTTTGGGTTCGAAAGAACTACTCTTTGGAGCAATCGCTTTGATTTCAATAGAGCATCCAACTTGCCTTGGTTATAATGTAGAGACTTCAACTCCATATTATATCATTCTGAGGCTCAAAGCAATTGCAACTTTCGAAACTACTCAGATGACTTCAGGCAATGTGCAGACACACTAAGGGTAACAGACCTGAATTCTTTTGACCATAAGTTCACTTAGTCAAATAAATAATCCTCCTACTAGTTTATTCAAAAGAAACTAGATAGAGCATTAATTAATGCCCAATGGCTTACACAGTTTCCTAATAACTAAGTCATATTTTAGGACCCTCTCATCTCAAACGATATCCTTATTAAAGTTATGAATCACTTTCAAAAGGCTACCAAGCATCACCCCTTCATATTTAATAACTACTTGATTTATGTATCGGGGTTCACTGATGCTTGTAAGACAGGTGTTGTTTCATTTTTTTAGTGGAATCCAACAAGTTATATATGTGCAAAAGTTGAAAGCAATAAATTAAGAGCTTGAATCTTTATATACTTCATGATGCTCAACTGAAGAAGTTATATTAAAAGCAAGGAATGAACTCACTGATATCCAGTAACTCTTTTCTCTTTCACCACAAGATCCTTCACTTATTGTAAAAGAAAAACTGGCTCTCTCAAATTATATGCTTTGATTCAACCATTATTGTTCCTTGCTTCAACAAAGATCTTGGATCAATTGGCTTAAGGATAGAGATAAATGTTCAAATTTCTTTAACTCCATCCCATCTCACAAAAACAAAAATAGAATCTCATCCATCACTAATCATGAGGGATTGATCCTTCAAAGTCTAAAGGATATTAGAGACAAGGTTGTAGCCTACTTCAGCAATTTACTTGGAACTCCAAATTTTGTATCTACTTCTACTACAATCCTCAATGTACTTAGTCTACGAAAAATAAACCCATTGGTCTATAGCATGCTCATCAAACAAGTGAAGGACAAGGAAATAGAGGAAGTTGTTTTCAAGATGGAGGGCACAAAAGTCCCTAGTTCTAGTGGATTGAATGGCCTTCTCTATCAAAAAACATGGGATATCACAATTACCTTTATTAAAAATGCGGTGAAATATTTCTCTTCCAAAGGGATGCTCCTTAAGGAAATAAACAAAACATTCCTATTTTTAATAGAAAAAACCTTTCCTCCAAAATACTTCAATGACATCATATCCATAGCCTATACAAATTTTCTTTATAAAATCATCTCAAAGATCCTTGCAACAAGAATGAAAGCAATTATAGCTCCTCTCATCAGAGAAAATTAGGGAACACTCATCTGCAATCAAAAAATTGGTGATAATATCTTAAACCCCTTATTTTGTTTATCTAGGTTATTAGGAAGTTCTCTAGTAAAGACTCTAAGTTGGAATTTTTAATAGGGAGGTTAAAAGGTCTTGATTAGAAACCAGGGGGTTGCCTATTGTTATTTTGAGGGACATGATTGAACTTGTTTCTATATAAGAAATTGGGATAGTTTCCTCAATCATGGTTATAGATATCAAAAAAGGGACAATTCTTCTGGTTAAGATTATTTACGTAGCTAACTTGTTTAAGATGAGTCTTGAAAAATGATTCTCCAATTGACAATCAATAGCTAAATTTCCTAGAGATCCTCAAATATCACAAGAAACATTAGGTGTTCCAACAAAATTAACTACAATAAGATTAATTTTTTATGATAAAGCATTCAATTTGCCAGTGAGAAAACTTAAGTTGTCAATGTCAGACTTACCTAGAACCTTCTTTGTGATGACTATTTCACTCGAACATTGGTAATGGTTTTAAGACATGTCCTTAATTAGATGATACACTTCATTCATGGTCAACTATTCTAGAATGTCTAAATAATAAACCGCTTCTCCAGCTCATAATGGTGGCATGACCTCAACAAATCCTTGTATCTCTCCCAATCTTTGTGTAATGATTCTCCTTCACTTTGAGAAAAGGTTATAATTTGATTCCTAATCTAAACAATTTTTCTTAGAGGAAAGTACTTGTAAGGAATATTTAGACAATTGATCTTAAAGTAGTAATGGACCATGTTGACAAGGCTTATAAGAATGCTCTCACTTTATCCCTTAATGAGAAAAGGAATAACCTTAGCTTGATGGAATTAAGTGAGACACCATTAAGCTTCAGTGTGTTACTACACTCCAAAAATAGAGATAATTGCAGGTTTGTATCATTAGAGGGGGACCTCCAAATTGATTATCATACATTATAAAAAGAAAAGTGGCTTTTAGCTCAAAATTATTGGCTTCGATACTAGGCATCATAATTGTAACATCCCATTACTAGTGGGAAGGGTAGAATGGTAAATGTGAGTGACCTAGACCCTAAATGTAACACCCCACT
Source organism: Erythroxylum williamsii (assembly GCA_027564335.1). Classification (NCBI taxonomy): domain Eukaryota; kingdom Viridiplantae; phylum Streptophyta; class Magnoliopsida; order Malpighiales; family Erythroxylaceae; genus Erythroxylum; species Erythroxylum williamsii. The sequence goes on from JANITW010000007.1 coordinate 837,772, forward strand.
CCCGCAAGACCTGAACCCAACATCGATGGTGATATCTGAGTCCGTGCCCTGTGAGGGTGATGTGCTATATCACTCAGTCTAAACTCAGTATAAACCTTTTTTTTGACAACATAAGCATAAACTAGCGAAAAATCATTTACATAAATAATTTTCGGTAAATCCAATGACCACGGGTGCCCTTTTCATAAATACAATTTAGTTTAGTCTGTTAACTTTACAAATTGATCTAAGCATAATATAAAAATTCTAGAAAAAATACAATTCTATCAGACACTAATGCAGACGCGAACTGATTCCTACTTCATCTCGCATTATACGTCTGTTGTCTAATGAGATATTCTTCTGAGTCCTGAAAAATAATTGCAAATTTTGGGTGGTTTAGATAATTTTGATACACTTTCCTCATTTACATAGCACTATTGTATTAGGTTTCTGATGATGTACATATGGATAATGTTGAAAGACAATGTAGACTTCGATTTTGTGAAATGTAATGAGGAAAAAGTTGGTTTTAAAATATTGTGATCTTCTTATGATGCTCTATAAGTGAATTATGTTACCATGTTATTTGAAGGGAATGTAGTGATCGATCATAGCTCGCCCTTACGGTAGGATATGTATTGGAATGACCTTCGAGTATCCCGGTGTATACCCTACAGTAAGGGGGTGCTACATTCTCTCTAGATGAAGGAACGATAAGTTGAAAAAGTTCCAAACAACTAATCATTTTTTATTATACAACCTAAGCAAAGTACATTTTAATGTCAAAGGCAATAAAGTAAGTATTTCAAATTAAGAATTTCACCATCGAACTTAAAGTGGTTTAGCATTGTTGAAACATTAATATTATATTGTAACATCAATAACAGTATTGCATATGCAAAGCAAATAAGGTCTCATTAATGGTTCAAACATGTACTAAAAAATGTTTTCCTGGTTAAGGTGATAATGGAGTGAAAAGAGATTTCATTAGAGTGTCTCATTTAATAGAATCTTGTAGATCCTCTTACTCAGTCATTCTCTTAAAAAAACATGATAGACATATAGATGGATATGTTATTAGATATGGATAACAAATTAAACAATACTTAACCTTTTAAGATTTTTTTCAATTAGTGTCAAACTTTTTAAAATTTTCAATTTGATGAATAGTCTTTTAAAACTTGTATAAACCAGGTTAAAAAGTTGTTTATACTGAGTTGACGTGTCTGCTAAATGCTACATAATTGTCCATCTATTAGTCACATTAGTAAAATCAATGTTTTGACTTGATTTATAAAAAATTTAAAATGTTAGTCACCTAATTGAAAATTTTGTCACTGAATTGAAAAAAAATATCTCAAAAGGTTAGACATTTTTAATTATGTTATCTCCTATTAGATACATAGGCAATTGGCTTTAGTGTAAGTAGGAGATTGTTAGATTATACTCTTATAACTAATTGATTAGTTACAATTTAACGCATTAAATTATTATTTTAATAAATAAAGACAAAATTTATATTTATTTATTTATTTATATTTTGTCAATTACATAAGATGCTTAACACTGAAAACAACCTCTTTATCAGGTAAGAGTAAGTTGCATATTACCAGACCTCCTCAGACCCCGCATATTAGCGGGACTCTCACTGGGTATTGCTGTTATTGTTGTTGTTGTTGTTATTATATATGATACTTAATGGGAAAGATAAAATCCATGAAATAATTATTATGCAATTAAAATTATGATGAGTTCTTAATTATGAGATTCAATTTGCAATTATGTGTTATTCTTAAATTGTCTTTAATTGTAATTTCATCGAGATAGGGTATTGATGAAATAATAAAACTAACACATGCTATGTTTTTTTTTTTTGAAAAGAAAAGGGGAGTTTTTATTGAAACAAAGTTCTACAAGAGTAGATAAAATACAGTACACAAGGTATGTAATTAAGATATGTAAGACTCATGGTTTATAGCGCATGTATGGAACAAAGTTCTGTTCCATTCGCAAAGTTGTCTGGAGTTGAAAAGGTAGAGCAATTTCCGTAGCGAATGTTGACGAAATACCACCTGAGGCTAACTTTGCGAGAAAATCCGCAAAGCTATTAACCTCTCGATAAACATGAATGATGGACGACGACGAGACTGAGAGCATACATCGAATTTTTGCAAGCGCTGCTTCATACCTCCAAGGCCAAAATTCGGAATTATGGGTCAGTAGTTGCACAATGCCCATATTGTCTGTTTGAACCTGTATTTTTCGGAACCCACCAGTAACACAAAACCGAAGACCACAAACTATGGCCTCTATTTCCATAGCAAGGCTAACATTGGAGTTAAAGTATCGACACTCAGCAAAAAAGAAAGAACCATTGGCATTACGTACCACGAATCCCCAGCCTGAAGGGCTGGGAGATCCAAGTGATGATCCATCAGTGTTGAGAATTACGGTACAATCATCCAGGGATCTCCAACATAAAGTCATAATCTTCGGCTTGCGAGGTAATGGAAATGGACAGTGAAAAGATTGGGACAAATTCACCA
>JANITW010000007.1:840399-852055 GCA_027564335.1 Erythroxylum williamsii
AATGTAATGAGGAAAAAGTTGGTTTTAAAATATTGTGATCTTCTTATGATGCTCTATAAGTGAATTATGTTACCATGCTATTTGAAGGGAATGTAGTGATTGATCGTAGCGTGCCCTCATCGTAGGATATGTGTCGGAATGACCTCCGGGTGTCCCGGTGGGTACCCTGCGTTAAGGGGGCGCTACAATAATGATAAAGGTGTTGCCTTAAGCACTTAGTACGGAAAAATTCTTTAATGATCTCTTTAAATCTCATTGTCCATTTTAATAAGATTCCCAAGATTTTTGGACTATCATATATAAGAAGTGAACTACAAAAAGAGAAAGAATAGTGAAATTTTACTAAACAATAATAAAAAACAAAAAAAAATTAGTCTAATTAATTTGTAAGTTAAATTAATATTAACTATGCTTTGTCTTCAACAATAATGTCAAAAATCTAATTATGTGTTTTATACCACATGCCCACAGTGTAGTTGTAACTAACACTTACAAGTACTAGATGATCCCACGAGGACTAAGTATTAATTAATAATTACTTGTATACCTAATTATCTAGATTATCAAATACAATTGATTAAAAAAAGAAACAAATTATAATTTAAAACACCAAAACAAAGTAACAATCAAAAAGAAAAAAATCCACGAATAAGCTAGATTTAGGGTAATATGTCTCTTATGACTTTACTCTGATTTAATAAATGACCAGCTTTTTAGAACAATAAGAATTTCTAAGTTACAGTTATACCCTTTCACTAAAATCTCATCCTAATCAAGACATATTAAGAGTGCATTAATATAATATGTGAATTCTTATGATAGGTTTTAACCAAACTAGAAAGATTGGATAGTTCTCTCTCAGTTAACTCACTTAACTCTCATTACCCATGGTGTAATCTAACTATAAACACTATCTCTTGATCTCAATATACGGATCAAAAAAATTGAACCTTCAACTTTCTTTTCTTCAATTCAATCAAATATAAGAACATGGATGTACCTCAAGAAAATTAGATATTTCATTAAATCAAAAGATCAAATAAAAATATTACATCTTAGGGTCTATCTCATCTAAATCTATATCATAATTAGTTTATAAATAAACAAGATATAAAATCATAAAAAAGAACCCAAAAAAAGATAAATAAGTCATCATGAATTTTGAATCTTGAATTCTTGATGAATCTTGTTGAAATCCTTGTTCTTCTTCTAGTATTGACTTTTTTCCCATGATCTCTAGCTATTGTGAATGGCTTCTCACTTTTTTTTTACTTTTAAACTCTCCTTTAGTCAAAGGCTTCTTTCTTTATTGTTGCCTCATTTTTTAATAATTCAAACCCTAAGTTGTCTAAAGTAGTCAACTATTAACAATATCTATAAAGCTTAAGAGAAAAAGAACTTAACACTTAGAGAAGAAAATTAAGGTAGAAGTGTTAGTTTCCTTATGCCTTCCTTTTATTTATAAAAAAAGATAAAACAGATTCTTTCATTGTAAAATAAAGTATTCTAATTATAATTAAAGTCTAACTATAACTATAATTATAACTTACTTTAATTAAATCAAATAGCTTTTATTTGATTTCTAAAGAATTTTAAACTTTACAAGTAAGTTCAATTTAATTTAAAAATTTTTCAGCTTCTCTTTTATATGTAACTGATTAGATTCCTAATATATTGACAGTGGTTATAATTAATTAGAATTAGATAAATTTTAATTTTTAATTGTTAATTTTTCTTTAATATTTCTTTACATCCTACTATCTTATATTGAATGACGAGCATGCCCTAACTCTCTGTCATTTGATCTGACTAACAATTATTGACCATACTCTCATCCTTCTCTTTAGAGTATAAGATTAGGTGACGTCTATGTAACTCCTTACCCTCTAGATTTGCCAGTTTCAATGTATGATGAACTGCTTTTTTTCAAAGTGAGGTATGCTTATCAACATTTACGAAATAACGCTTTTAGAATTGCAATTGACTTAACTTTATAGGTTTTGCGTCACAAGAAATGTTCGGTAACATTCTTTTCAACACACAGAAGGATTAAGAATTTAATCTTGAAAAAGAGAATCATCACTAAATTATTTCCTAAATTCGTTATTTAATTATTTTTAAAAGAAACTAAGAAGTGTGTATATATATATAAACTTTTAAAAAATGGAAATTCTTTTATGTAGACAAAAATCGAATTTTTATTAGCAGTTGCGATAAAAATAAAAGGAAGAAAAAGGACATCATTTACTGTCCCCAGTTTTGCATTTAATGCACCATCCATTCCAGATTCCATCTGTGAAAGAGTGATCTCATTGGTGACATTGGGGAGGTGGCATGTATAGTAACTATGAAAAACCCCAATAGAAAATGACACCAAATAGTTTGCCTATCGAGACCATGTTTGTTATCTTCCGCGACATCATTTAAAGAAACGGGTTTGTTCCCAATAAAAGAGTAATAAAAAGGTAGACTGATCCATGATTTAGCTTAGGGTTTTGGAAACCCTAGCATATTGAATGAGCAAGATGACATAATCAAATCCAGTGTGCCAGACAAGGTTGTTGAAGATTAGAAAGGGAATAATTGGGAACGTGGTAGAGGAATTAAAATGAATTTTAGAAGGTAAAATAATGTGCATTGCATGTAAGGAGAAACAAAATGAACTCCTGACTTAAAGAGTACTGGGCCTCTCACCAAGGTCAAAAGGGTATTTGGGGAAGAAGAAGGTGTGGGAAAATGGAATCAAAAGACTGTCTATCATAATTATATATCACTCGGCTCGTCGGAGAAGGAAAATCAAGGTGTTTTTTTTATAATAAGTATTTGTTGTGAATTTTAAGGATGAGTAGTTTTGACTAAGAGTGACAGAAAGAGAGATAGCTAGGAGGAACTTGTGTATTTCTTCTCTAGCTTAGCTAGTGTCATTTTCCAAGATATACTCTCGAGCTGCACCACAACCAAATCCTCTCTCTCTCTCTCTTTCTATGCACTTTCTGAATTTCTTTTTATTTTCTGGTTTGCTTAGGAACACATACTTTCTTAAGTTTCTCTGTCTATCCACCTTTCACTCTCCCTCGCCCTCCCTTTCTCCACCGTGTTTGTTTGTTTGTTTGTTGAAGAAGATTTTATGTTCATTTTGCTTCCCTTTAAGTTCTTACCTATCCAACCCCTTTATTCCTTAAAGCATAAGCCGAGATTTTCTTTATATGCTTTTCATATATTCTTGAACCAACACCAAATCTCTCTCTCACTCGCGTACACGCTTGGAAGAGAAGAGAAAAAGATCAATCTAGAGCTGCTTGCCGAGTCGTCATCTACACTTCAACCTTTTCTTCTTCTTTTTTTTTTTTTTCCCTCAATCAATCTGCCAAGATAGCTTTAGTTTTAGCCTTGTAAAGGCAACTCTGGTAAAGACGTTAACCTACATAGTGGAAGATGTCCTTCGAAGGGGTTTCTGTTGAAGGCTCCTCCAACTCAGTTCCTGATCTTTCTTTGCACATCAGTCCTCCCAATAGTTCTTCCCCCTCTTCAACATGTAGTAACATCAATGACAAAGCATATACATGCTTCAATCGTACTGGAAGACAGGACTCATCACTCAAATCCAATATTTTTAGTTCCATCCCAACAGATTCTCAGGCTCATACAGAGCTATCTTTAGCTCATCCATCAACGAACGCCCTCACCGAAGAAAATCTAAGCAACGAGAATTTCACAGGTGGTGGAAACAAAAACGAAGAACCAACACACACTACTTACCAGCAGCAAAATTACCATCAACTTCACCACTATTCTAACACTCACCTAACTCACATAAATCATGGGGTTTCTCTGCTCGATGTATCTGATGGTTTAAGACCCATAAAAGGGGTTCCAGTCTATCACAACCGTTCACTTCCTTTTATGCCTTTTGATCATTCAAGAGATAAGAGAGATACCAAGATGTGCTTCTACCAAATGCCCTATCCCTCTTCGTCTTTGTGCTCTCCGAATCTCCCTCACTCTCCATCATCAGCATATAATATTGGTGAATGTTTCGATCCCATGCCTATAGTAAACTCAGGTTCAAATCAATCTCTTTCTGGACACAACAGCTTAGCATCAACAACAAGGTTTAACGGGCTTTCAATGGATGCTTTAAAATCGTACCAGTTGCACCACCACCATCTCAACAGTCAGTATGGGGTTGGACCAGCTGATGCTTCCCTTGGATTGATTAGATCAAGATTTTTGCCTAGGCTTTCAACAAAGAGAAACGTGAGAGCACCAAGAATGAGATGGACAAGCAGCCTTCACGCTCGATTTGTTCATGCGGTTGAGCTACTTGGTGGACATGAAAGTAAAGACAAGTTCTTGCCCGTCTACTCCTTTTTGGTTCTATGCATATGTAGTTATTTACGATTGGGTTATAGTTTCTTTGTATTTTGTGATTCTTAATTATATATCTATTTATTGCTTTGATGGAATGGGTTAGGAGCTACTCCAAAGTCAGTTCTGGAACTCATGGATGTCAAAGATCTTACATTAGCTCATGTGAAAAGCCATTTACAGGTAAAACACATATGAAGAAGTAGATCTTCTCCTCTCACTCCCTCTGTGCTATTAATATCGGTATTATTGATGGGTCAGAAGGCAAGGCAGTGATAGAGGGATGTATTAGAGAAACAGTATAGAAAGAGCAAATGAGTCTGAAACTTCTGATCTCAGGCAGACAAGTTTCTGCTTTTTTAGAGAGAGAAAGAGAAATAAGAATGATACGAGACAAAAGCAGTCATCATTTCTCAATAATACACTTCAGGCTTACCACGTTATGAAACATCAACCTCGTGATTAATGACAACATCCAAGAAAATCCAGAATACATCTAACAAAGTTTTGTAACAACGGTTCCCACTGATTTAGTATTATGTTTTTACCTCTCCAATGGTCGTGGTTTTCTTTTTGACTTTTCAGATGTACAGAACTATTAAGTCTACTGACAAACCTGCAGCCTCCACAGGTAATTCGTATTGCTTACTTAGTCTTCATTTCAGCCTATGTATTTGGCAGCCTTAGCTTCTATATAATATGGATAAATATATTCTTTACTATCTAAATCTCGCATAAATTACCAGGTTAGTTCATTATATATATATAAATGTAGTGTCCTGACTTGCATGTTTTTTGTTCACTTATAATTGAACATGAACTGTGTTGTTACAAACATTTGTTGAAGGCCAATCAGATGGATCCGGAGAGGAAGACATGTCGACAGTGGAAAGCGCCAATGACCATACGCTCCCACGATTTACGGATATAAGAGGGCCATCAGACGGGTCAACGCAACAGGATGTGGACTACGCTCTCAGTGCTACTCTCTGGAGTAATTCTTCGAGGTATGTATAACAATTAATGTCACGTCAGGACTCTCTTCTTTTGTATACTTAATTTCTTTTTCTTTCTCTCGTACAAATTTAATTAAGCTATTTATATTATATTAGTGAAAAAAGAAAAAAGAAAAAAGAAAAAAAAAAGTCGGGAACTCTCTCTTCGTCTCTACTGTGAGTTCCTAATCATAATTACATGTATTATATTGGCAATGGTAAGAAATTGTCTTAGCTCAGAAATGCAGTGCAAACCCACTAGTACTACTCCCATTTATTGAGAATAAAAGAGATGTCTTAGGATGACAGCTTTCTCTTTTCTTCTTTCTTTCTTTTTTGCTTTAATAAGATCTTCTTTTGCTGACACGAGAGATTGGAGTTTGATGCGGCATTAGAAAAGAAAAGCAGCAAACATGCAATCAAATGTTAACTAGGATACGAGAAAGCAACCACAAGTACACTTTTCTTTTTCCTTTAAGTTTTCAGAGCTCCTCTTACTCTTTTTTTTTTTCCTGTCAAATATATTATTATTATTTATATATATGTATACATATATTCTTATGTTTTATTATTATATTTAGGTTTTTTTTCCTTCTACGTGGACATAAACTTATATCCCAGTTAATGTTAGTCTCTAATGCTCCTGGTGGTTCATTAATCTGATTTGTCTACCATCTTTCCACTCCAATATATTAGTTTGAGGCCTGAAGTTCCATTGAAACTACCATCAACAACCCCCAGACTCGAGTTTTCACTTAGTGTTGGTAATATATTGTTTGTTAAAAAGAGGAGGTCAAGTATATATGTTAAGGTGCAGTTAACGCATGATAGGAAGCTTTAGTGATCGTGTCATGGCTAGCTTTGCCGAACACATTAGCAATCAATCAGTTAATGGGAAATTTACAAGTTATGGCCAAATGGGGATGATTGGTATTGACAATAATTGTGTTCTTCAATTGCAGCACTGTGCTTGCACCTCTTCCAACCACTTATACCATTACATTAGTTAGTGTTGCACCTGTCTTAAAAAATTGCGTACAGTTAGGATGGCTTAGTTCTTGCAAAAGTATAAAGTTGCATCATTTTTGGTGGACATCATAACACCGCTTATACGTAGGCATAATTGTATCTCGTTATATGCTTGCATTCTATATTAGTCTTCGAAGGACCGGTTGTTGTAGTACCAGGTTTAGAAGGGTTTGCTTCTTTACCAAATAATATATGAGCATAGGCCAATGTGCTTTCTTCTCTTTTCTTCAATAAGATGGTAACAAGAAATTGTCTTCTATCGGCTATACGTTCTTATAAATTAATGGTCTTGAAATGCTACCGGATCCATCTTAATTCCCATCACGTGTTTTGATCTGTCATGTTGATCTCAAATAACTATAGCAATATTTGTTAATTATTCAACTTCCTGAAAATGTTGACAATGATTGTTTTTTTCTTGGCTATTAACAATTTCTATGTTCACAGTTTTTTATATGTACAGAAACTAAGTAATGCTCTTATCAGAAATTATTTAATTTACTCTTCCCTTCTCCTTGTTATTGAAAATATAATAGCTACTCTTGGAGAACACTCGGCAATACAAGGTTTTAAACAGCAAACTGCAGGATAGATTAGTGCTGCAGATATATTGTTGTAGTAATTGTATTCATTCACTCTACTGTGATGAAAATTGAAAAAAAAAAAAAAAAAAGAAGTCCAAATGTTATCATGATAACTCCAAAAGATCAAGAATGCCACAACTGCGGTCGTAATTAAATTGGTTTTTTGGAACCATAGTTTAAACAAATTGACAACATCATATATACAATAATCTGAAGCTTTCTTGATTATAATATGTTTTAGGTTAAGCTCTGCAATTACATTAACATTTTGAGATGAAATCCTTTTTAATAATCAGCTAATAAGCATATTAAACTGGTATAATGCATACACATGTTAAAAGTATACTCATGTTCTTTTTTTATTTTTAAGAACTCTTGACGTTTGTCCTATTTCCAATCAAGAAACAATAATTCTACGAATAGATGCTGACTACAGGATTGTATCACAAATCAACCATCCTTTTTTCTTTTAGACCTCCCGAGTACTTGATTTTTACTGTGAATTTCAAAACTATTACTATATATATATAGATTCTTGTATTCTTTGTAGTGGTGCCAGCTAATTATATGCTCGAGGAATGGAGAGCTTGGGTGGTGATGTGCAAGGGACCTTTCATCACTTCCTCGATTGATGTAGTTGAAACATAAACAGCTATAATTTAGAATTTTCCCGCAAATTTAGTGATATGACTTAGGCTCTCCTTTGGAATCTGCACATGAGCACCCTTATCATGCTCTGGGGGTTTTCACGTTAGCATGGTTCCACAATATAATAATAGGTTCTTGTTTTATCATGTCATTTACGTACATTGAAACTCTTTCTAGAGGAACATCGTAGTCAGGTAATAAATCTGTCCACTTGGTGTCATTTTATCCATATTAATGTTGGGTTTTCAGTCCTAAATGCTGCCATTTCATATATGAACTAGCTATATTATTTGAATTTGCATCTCACTGGATTCTCCATGTAAAAATTCTTAGTAGAGACGCCTATCCACAAGTAAATGCCACTGACATGGATAGGAGTAGACAAGAGATGTTCCAGTTCTATAACGGATCTAGACACCAAATTGAGGTACAAACCTTATCCGATCCGTCAATGATATTTTTTAAAGAAAAAAATCAGCATCAGGTTTGAATCTTTACAGATTGCTTAATCACGCATGCCCATTGATTAGTTAAGTTTGTTTAGAAAGTAAAATGTTCTTTTCACAATTTTTTTTGATGCATCATATATAATAGGTTGCTTGAGTACTCCCGCATAAGGAAGATATAGCTAATTAGGTTTGTTTACTAATTGCAGGATTGCAATTCGACACAGATGAAGAACTACGTAGAGTCCAGCTTGGACAGCAGGAACCCAAATTTGGAGTTTACTTTAGGTAGACCAGATTGGCAAGGAAAGGAACACACCTAACTCCATTACTACTTCTGAAATTGTTCCCTTGTCGTCTATGCCTGGATTCGTTTCCAGCCTCTACTATTGCATACATTGTCTCTATGATCGAGTATTGGTGGATATATGATCCCAAGCATCGTATCTTCCAATGTTTGATACTGGAGCTGCACATACTTCATGTTGGGACTTGGGGGACAAGAGGCTTGAAGAGGAACAAAGGGAAGGATCACATCCTGTTAGTGAACTTATTTTGCTCATCTCGTCTTGGTAAACAACTACAAGAGAATCACACATGACTCCAACTGACAAAGAAAGGTAAATTGAATCCTGGTCCTATAATTTGTTGAACGATCAATGTCATTGACAAGGGGAGGCGAGGGGAGAATTAGTCCGCATTTTTTTTTTTTTTTGTGTTTCTTTATTTGTAATTTACTTGTAAAGCTAAAATTAGCTAAAGAAATCATAAATCATTTTAGTATAATTGGAGACAATTTGTGTTTGATTTCAATAATGTGATGTCGGACTTGTAACTGAATTAGGCAACCGGCCGAATGGAAGTCGCAGAAAGCTACATTAGAACCATTATTTTGGTCCTAACTCCTCCCAATATCCAGTTTCGGCTACTTAAAACTTCAAAGTGCCATCCCAAAAGACGTAAACCTACAATGGTAACTTCACCTTTTCTTCTTTGTAACCAAGTTCACAGTCACTTCCAAATCTACATATTACTTAGACTTGTCTGGAGCGTTTAGAAAGGTACGAATTGAATTCAATTCACATATTTTAAAATGCAAAAAATAGATGGGTTTAATTCATGTATGTAATTGAATCTCATCTTCTTTATAAATTGAATTCACTCCTTCAAATATAAGAATTCAATTACATTGAAACTTGAGAAAGACAATTTTTCACTCTCTTGCACTTCACTTGATTGGATTCCAAAGATTATTAATTAAAATATTATTAATAATTAATTAACTATAATATAATTAATTAAAATATAATTCATTCATTCATTAAAATATTGTAATTAATTAATTACACTATAAGGAATTAAAATTAATTACAATATTTTAATTCATCAATATATTGTAATTGATTAATTACAATACAAGTAATTAAAATATGATTAATTAATTAATTAAAATATAATAAATTTTTATTTCTTAATTTTTTTACAAAGTAATTACTGTTAATGGTAATAGTAATCATTCATTCTTCTTAACCAATCATCATAATTATAATAATAATATTTATTCTCATTCCTCACTATATTCATTCTCATTTCAAATAATGTAATTGAATTCATTTCTAATATTACTGAGTTTGTTTCAAACAGTGCAAATTGAATTCAGTTTAATCACATTAATGTAGTTGAATCCAATTGGTTAATGAATTCAATTCAAAGATTTCCAAACAGTCAGTATTTCTTTTGTCCAATGTTTTCAAAATAGAACTGAGAGTTAAACTTATAACATATGAAGTTTAAGGTTTAAAAGTTTTAACCTGTATTAAATTATTATAAAATTAATTAAAATTTTAATAAAATTGAAGAATTTTAACAATGATTGAAAAAATATCATCTTTATTCATCAAAAAATTTAAAGTTTAATTGAAAATTGAAACTCTTAAATGAAAATTAATTAGTTTATTTGGTTTATAAAAACTAATTAGTTTATTAAAACTGATTAAGTAATTAATAAACAAATTAATTTTTAACAACAAAAATTATTAAACTAAATCAAATAAGAAAATTAAAAATTAAATTAAAAATTGATCGATTCAAGGTTTTTACTATTAAACTAATTGAACAGGTTCGATTTTTAAAACATTAGTTATATAATTTAAATAAAATTCATATTTTATAATTTATATACTATTATAAATGAAAATTTTCAAAATCTTTGACTAAATCATAACAAAAGAAATATCTTGAGTTTTTGTTTGAGTTGATCTTTTTGCACTCAACTTAATCCTCCTCTTATTTTGAGTGCTTTTTTGTGCATTTGTATTGGCATTATATTTTTTAAAAGTTTGTGTTGTATTTTCAGTATTCCTTGGAGGTTTGAGTACATAAAGTTGACTTCCACCCATTTATATAGCATCTTAAACATAAAGTATAATGTCAGCCTTAAGGATTTAATTACATATAACTGACACAAGTATATATTTTTATGGTAAATCGGAAAATAAGTGTTCTTACTAACTTCTTCAAATATTACTCCATATCCTTGAACTATTTGTCGAAATGTAAATAGTTATAAGCTTTTGTCTCTAATGGCACCCAAAAGAGGGTAGATTTGGTGTTTATAAATCTTTAACTAAACATTACTAACTTTATATATTAAAGCTCATAATTTATAAAGTATGAAAGTATGAAATAAAATAATGAGTTTTAATGATACATTTAAATAACAAAGTGGTTTCGCAAACAACCTTTACCTACATCAATTTCTAAAACTTTTCTTAGATTTTCACTATAATTCTTTTTTCAAGGAAAAGAGTAAAATGTGTACAATTTTTACTTAGAAAAGTGTAACCTTCTTACAATCATCCTGCAATGTAAAGAGGAACATTAATATCACTTAGAATGCCCCTAAATACAATAAATAAGAACTTTAATGGAAGCAATATAATTCACTTTATCACTTTATTATTACAAAAAAAGTTCACTTACTCAGAAATGAGACGATGAGTGCTCAAAGAATTAAGAAGGTTTATAAGTCTTTATAAAAGATACTGAAATACTTTTTGATGCAAGAACAAATGAGAAAATATGTATTTATATGATTTTAGGACCCTTATTAGTCATTAGAGGTCAAAACTAGCTGCTATAGTGGCTAATTGCATAGTACTGGTTGACTAATATAACATATTTTCAATCAATATGCATTGATTGCATAAATTAACCAATTGTTAACGAACTTACTTGTTATACTTTCAATTCACATAAGTCAACCAATAGCTTACATTGATAGACCAATCTTCCTAAAAATATGATTTTAATATATTCAATTTCTCAAACTTAATTTTTAATGCCATGATAATTAAAAGAACATCTAAAATGTCCTTAAAAGAGTGTTTAAAAGATCAAGAGCTTTTCTATTAAGATAAAGCCTTTAACATCTATTAATGAATGAAATATTTATGCATAGTGAGCATTTTTAGGTTACCAAACTAACATAGTGAGATTTTTTCTTTTATTACATTTACGAATTATCTTTTTGAGTTATATATGATTTCTTCTTATTCTTATAAAACTTTTCATCTATTTAATAAAC
>JANITW010000007.1:899751-923196 GCA_027564335.1 Erythroxylum williamsii
CGAAAAGAAAATGAAAGTGTCACATGCGCATTGCATATGTATATGATGACTGCAAAATGTGAATAATGAAATTGCATGTGATATTTCTGTAAATGCTACTGTGTGACTATGTGTATATGATTTGTGAATGCATGAGTTGGGTGAACCATCGATGATGGTTTCTCACTGAGTTCGCAAACTCACCCAACATTGCAATTATTTTTCAGGAAATGAAGAGTACCCCGTTAGACAAACGGGAGTATGACTACCGCTAGCAAGACAGAGTAAAGGGTCGGGATCAGTTCACGTCTGCATTTGTGTCGTTTTGTTTAGTGTAAATTTGTATTTCTGCGAGTTCCGCAGATTAGAGATTTTATTTAGTGGGCCCCTATTAGTCATTGTGTAATTGTATTGTATTATTGAAAATGTTCGGAAATGGCATTGGGCCCAGTTGGGTCATGCATTTCTGTTTATGAAATGATTGAGCACTATTGAGTGCCTTATAATGACAGAAATTGTGTTTGATTGAAAATATTGTTGTAATAAATCGGGCCCAAAATGTTTATTGTTTTCTGCACACTCAACCGTTTTCAAAAAGAAAAAAAATGTCATAACGAGATTTAAAGTGTATTTGACTGTTCTAACATACCACCCTCACGGGTCACGGGCTCGGATATCACCCTCGATATCGGGTTCGGGTCTCGCGGGAGTGGAGTGCTACACTAAGAATGTAACTTTCCTTATAAAACTTTAATTCCTAGGATTTTATAATTATAAAAGGTATTCTATCAAGAATCAAGTTCATAGTATGATCAAAAATAAAGGAAGTTGTGTAAAAGTAGCTAGTGTGGATTTAAACGAGAAATTGAGTTTTTCATATTTAAAACACGTTAAATCATACCATTTACAATTGTTAAATAGGAGCAAGAAGGTTATGGTGACAACAAATATTAGTTTCTTTCTCAATTGAGAGATAAAAGGATGAGATGTAATGTGATGTAATGCCCATATGAATAAGTCCATTTTTTGGGTGTCTTTGACAATTTAATAGGATATCCATAAATAATGGACATAAGAATAGTTATTCCTTTACTACAAATGACAAACTAATTACTTTACTTCATTATAACCAAAGTAAGTCTATGAGGATCAAATTATAATTTAAAAGAGAGAATATGAGTGATTAAGTGAAAAGAAAAAATAGTAAACAAGTGGGGATAATTCAAATACTTTGGGCAAAGTAAAAATGTGAGATAAACATCAAGAAAAAGGAATGAGTTTAGTAGCAAGAATAGAGGATGTAAGAGATACATTCTGTTGGATTGGAAAAAGAAAGTATGTCGTATTTGGAGAAACAATAGATTTCAAAACTTTTTAGAAATCTAAATTTATACGAAAGCAATATTTTCAAATCCTCATGCCAATATATACATGATATGGTATAAGGATAATAACCATAAGAACAAGATGAAGAATATATTACCGACTCCTTCGCTACGCTATCCTATCCTCGACAATATATCCTCTCCTAAGTGTTGTATCCTCTTCTCGATATTATATCCTCGACCAATCCGATCTACCACTTGTTCTTCTTGGACAACTTGGTTATCAAGATCCTTTGGTGGGAAAGGAGAAGAAAACTTTGGAGGAGAATTTTCTTAGAAGAAAGAAGAACAAGAATGAGACACTCTCATGCAATTTTTGATTCTTTCATGCAAGATAGTAGAGAGAATGATAAAAATGTAAGAACCCCTTCTTACTCGCTCACACTTTCGGTTAACAATCAAAGGAAAGAAGAGTTTTCCATCCAATGTATCATTTCTTCATTTAATCAATCGTAAAGAAGCCATTAAATGAGACTCTTCTCATTTGTCTTTAAGTTAACTATATGAAAAGTCTATTAACCTAAATGAGACCTATCAATTTCGTTGTTCATGATGAAAGAAGGAAGATGGTCCATTATATTACTAATCTTACCATGGGCCCTTGGATCCATTCATAAATTTCACCTAAGCCTGCCTGTTGGATTTATGGTCCACTACAATGTGTTTGTTTTAACCTAATTGATGTATTCTTGAGGGTGGTCTTCTAACTTGTAGTGTGGGGCCTTTTTTGTTGACAACATTGTAGTGGTGTGTGTAAGAAATTGGTGAGTTGGATTCAACAAACCCAGGTATTTTATTTTTTGTTGTGTTTTGATTTTTTTTGTGGCAGAGAATCATGACTTCCAGTCAACTTTCAATATATATATATATACCCATTTTTGTAAACTCTTATTAACAATGGGTATGTTGTTTTTTCTGAGCATAAATACGTCATATGTTTTTCATATATGCATTAATATGTGTCATAGGAAAGCTTTTGCAACAAAAATTGTTGAAATAAGTGAGCTTTTCGTAATACCATTCATGGCTAAAACCTTATGTTCTCATATCTCCTTTTGGGTGAGTTTTTTTTTTTTGGTTAAAATAGATCTTATAATCTTTGGAAGAGGAGCAAAATCCCTCTAACATGGTTGAAAATGGCTTTTCAATGGTTAGATACAATTGGCTTGGGTATATATATATATATTTGTATTATTTTATACCTATTTTTGTAAACTCTTATTAACAATGGGCATGACTTGTTCATATTGGAAAAGGAGATGAATATGCAGGCTTATGCATATGTTCAACTATTCTTTGCATTCTTTATTCATCTTTGCAATGGTTATACTAGACTTCTTCATGATTTTGTCCTATGCCATTTTAGGCTTACTTGTTGTGAAACATGTATGTATAGATCTTTATGGCTTGACTTTGAAACAATTGTCTTAATTATTATAAGCTGCATATAATTCCCACTTGCATCCTTTACTTCATCCTACCCTAATCTAATTAGACTCATTTTTTACCATCTAACATTCAATCTTGTTATTATTGAATAATCAACAATAACATCTTTGAACTCTTTTACATTATCAAATTCCTTACCTAGTGTTCAATATGACACACCACTACCTGATTCATTTCTAATACTTGTACTAGATCTTCTTATTAGCTCCCTAGGCTCTTGTCCACTAGGATACTCTTCATTATCAATAAAAATTCCATAGCTGCTAAAGTCATTCTTCGTTGGTTAGTGGCCATCTAACATTGATACATTAAATGTCTTTTGTGCTCCTTCAACTTCATTATCATCTTTAACTCCAGTTTCATTATCATCTTCATCTTTATGATCCGATAAGTTTCCATATCCTCGTTATTACTAGTCTCTTCTTCAATGGTATCTACATTAACTTCATCATTATGCACAACAACCTTATTAGAGCCCAAATCTCTAACATTACCTACTATAGCCAAAAATTCTTGATCTATAATCAAAACATTAAGCTTTTATCCCATATATTTTGAAAAGGTTAAACCTAAGACAACTTTCATTAGATTTAATGAATCTTAATACGACAAAAAATTAAGCCTAAAACTTTAAAATAAGCCTTGTCAACTATCCATGTTCCTTTCATACCTCACAAATTTATCTACAATCGATAAAATTAAGATCAACTTTGAAAATAACTTACAAATCTCCCACATAACTAAATTTAGGATCTTTCTTAAAGCATTTACCATAATATAAAGACATTTAGTATTTGGATTATTTAAGCATATTTATAAGACAATTTGAAAGGAAGTACCTTGATTCATTGATTTTACCTTATGGGATATTAACTCTGAAAAATGTGGAAAAAGGTTCTTTCCTAGTATGTTGTTATAGTAAAATGCATTTTTCTTCACTCAATAAGCTTAGCTATAGTAAAAGATGTAGCTCAAAATTAAGTGTTGCACATAAGATAGAAAAACAACATTGTGGTATTGTACATTATGCATTAAATCTCTTACAGAGGATTTACAAGTAACATGTGGTTCAGTTTCCAAAAATAGGTTGTACATTAACATATTTTAAGTATATAAAATTTCCTATAAAATAACATGCAAGCAACTTATAAAATGGCTCATACAACTACTTGTTTAATGTCATGCAAGATCATGTAAGAGTATCTTGTGTAATTTCATACAACTACTTGTTTAGTACCTTATGAAATAACATGCAAGATTGTGCAAAGGGCCACATACTTGTCATCTGGCATGAGCTAAACCCAAAATTAGGTGACACCATTTGAGAGAATTCCAAACATTTTTCATTTGGTTTTATGACTAAAAATATATTTTTTTAATGTTTTAGGCTCCACTTGCCATATATTGGTATTCAAATTGAACGTTTAATTTATACAACATTAGAATTCTTTTTAATCATTTTGAAATAGTTATGTTTAAATTGAATTCTAGTAAAAAAACGTTGAATTTCAATTTAACCCTTTTGCGAATAAAAACTCCAACCAGTAAGGTTAAATGATTTGTGTCTCGTTTTTTTTTCTACTTTTCTTTTCAAAGATATGCTTCGATCCTAAGTCTAAAAAATACAAAAATACAAGAGAAAAAAGAAATAATCATGCCTTTGAGTTTGAATTGATGATGTTAATTGTTTCTCTTAATTAATCTGTTAATAATTAGATTTCTTATGTCATATTAGTTTTAGGTTAACAGATATTTAAACTCATAAAAATCGACGTTTACTTGAATATTATGTGCCCAAGCATTTTAAACAAAAATTTCAATTTATTATCATATTGTGTATTAAAATTAAATTAATTTAAACAAATAATGCTTAAATTATTAAATTAAAAATAATATAATGTGTTTGAATTAAAAATATATATTCTTGCTTAGTAATTTTCTTGGTATTCACCTCAAGATGTAAACTAATTTTAAAATATTAAATAATTGGTACTATATCTTGTGATGCCGATAATGATCAAAACAATATTACATGGTTCAAATTTGTGATCGGAACCAAGAATGTTGCACTGGGAAAAGGGGATTGGCCTCAGAGCTGCCATTGATTGTCGTATAAGATTTATTAGATACAATTTTAACTCCATCAAGACATTATTTTAGCAGAATGAAGGAGACACGAGCAGTTAGCGGTTATTATATATGTTTGCACAATAACCGCTATATATAATGGCGGTTATTATATATAGTAACATTTGTTAATTAAATAAATAAATTTAGACAGATGAACAATGTCAGTTTGCACAAGATCATGTTCAATGCTCATATATATACTTCACGCAAGTCTCATCTTAGTGAACTAATTATCAAAAATTATTACAGTATGTTATCAAAGGATATGATTCTCTGTCTAATGTTATGGTGTCTTATTTTGTTCCATAAATTTCAATCATTTATTTATGTGAGTTCTGCGTTTATTTATATGACACCAATGCAATACCCATTCCACATAAATAAATTACTGAGATTCATGAGATAAAATAAGACATCATAAAATTGGATAGAACAAGATCCTTTGTTCAATATTATAGTGTCTTATTTTGACCCATAAATTTCAACCATTTATTTATGTGAGTTTTGTATTCATTTATACAAAATTTATGTAATATTTATATAAATAAATAACTGAAATTTATGAAACAAAATAAAATATTATAAAATTGGACAAAAGATCGAGACTTCCAATGAAATGTTGTGTGCTCGTTTGTTGTCTTTACATTTTGAGAATAATAACCGAAGGAAAATGAAAACTTATAAAGAATAAAAAATTTTTAACGCTTACGCGTTGACGTCGGTCCACGTACATACGTTTTGGGCTTCAGTTCTGTTGACTTAGCTTTGTGAATTCTTTTAGCCTATAAAAAATTAAAGTCCATCAATTTTCTCTTATTATTTGTTGTTATTCCTCATCCTCTGTTACGGCCCAATTGAACGATGACGACGCTTGAACAAGAAACGACACAGTTTGGAGCTGGAGCATGTGACGCTCCGTTTCGTATGGGAGCAGGACGACATTGTGTACGTGCGCGTAGGGAATCATTGTGATAGGGATATATGTCGTAGGTATCAGAACGATTGTAGGATGTTCCTGAGTACTGTCTGTTGTTATTTTCCTTCTTTCTCTGTAAGCGTTTTCCTTGTGTTTCTTGTCTGTGTTTTTACGACCATCACTGTCCTCGAATTTTCGGACACGTGCTCTGGTCGATTCTTATAAATACTATAACATTTGGTCGATTCTCATCAACACTATAACATCCTCTTGTTCTTGCTGGAGTGGTGGTGTCAATCCAATGTTCTAATCACTTGTAAGCGGTAGAGTAGATGAAGAACGGGTAAAATTGCACGTGCGATTGGACGGTCCAAGTTGCAGACTTATTCTCGTCGACGGCGATCATCATTCCAAGCCTTTGCTCGTTATTGCTTCTTTTTCAGGTTTGCTAGGGTTTCCCCTTTCCGTTTTCCTGGATTAGCTATCTTAGGTACTAGGGCTATTTCTATTAGTTTAATATTATTTGATCTTTGTCTTGCTTCATTGAACTATCGATGTTTTTTAATACCTGCATTTTTAATCTGTTTCCCAACATCCTCAATTTGGAATTAACCCGATTTGCCTTTTCATGCGATTTTGATTTCTTTCTGTTGCTAGGCGCCAACCTTTATTTTTAAGTCTCGGTCACTTTGTCTTGCCTCTTAAAATATCCAGATGTGCTTGCTTGTGTTCATAGTATGTGCATTTTCTCTTGCCATTTTTATCAAACTACAAAACAATCTTTTGTTTTCAACTCAACTTTTCGCCTTTGCTCCTCATCTTCAAATTGGTTTTACTAACAATATACATTCCTGGAAGCTGAATGTTTTTGCCTTGCAGTTGGCTCTAGAGCGGCATGGCTTGTTCATATTGGAAAAGGAGATGCTTATGTATCTGGGCAGAGTAGGTACAGAGTTAGTGGCACAAGCGATTTGATGCGGAGTAAGCAGACTCTCCTATGACAAAACGGCAACACAAAAGGGCAACAAACCAAATACAATTGTCCTGCAACATCCTAAAGCTACCCAATCATAATCCCTGCTCCCTCGTTATATCTCTCCCTCTCTCGTCTAGCTTTGGACTTGAAACTCTTAACTCGGCAAGAACTTGATACCAGAAACTCTGATTGACGTGAGGCTGGAGTTTTATAATCTCTTCTAAGCTCTATTATCCCTCCTGCAATGGTGTTCTGCAAAGCCTGCGCTAGAGATGTTCCCGGATTTCGAGACGGTGACGGCCTCTTGTACGTTTTTTATTTCGTTTTGTTTGGTTATCACAGATTCATCTCTCTGTGCTTTTATTGTAAGTCAATTTTGTTGTGATTTTGGGGTTTTGAAGGTCATGTAGCAGATGTGGTAAAGTTCTTAAGTTTGATAATTTCTCGACAGAGGTTACATTTGTGAAGAATGCATCAGGCCTGGTATGTTGTTGTCTCTTTTTTGCTATTTTATATTGCACAGTATAAAGGGTTATCTTTGTGCATAAAATTTGGTTGTGTGTAAGTTGAGCTTAAATACTTGCTTCAAGGTTGCTTCTGTTCTTGAGAAAATAGCTTATCATTTGCTTGTACGATATTGTAGAGCTTGAAGTTTGCCACTCTCCTACTATCAATAGGCACTTAAGAATTGTTGTGGAAAGACGAGAAAGTATTAGATTTAACTTCCTTGTGACACCACAGTTCATATGGGTATAGAGAAACATCAGTTTGATTTAGTCAATCTAATTTGGAACTAAATATATCCAAGAGGCGTCCTTTATTTGTGCTCAAGCTATCCCTAGATTTTTTTTTTCCCCTTCAAGTCCTCTTTCACGTATCTTCCCATTATTTTGTAGAGCCAAATGTCAGGAAGCTTTGTAAAGAGTGTTGAAGTCGAAAACTTGTCACGACAAAGATTATATGACAAAGGTATGCTTATTTGTGCTTATAATGATTTGGACTACAATTCATACAATGGTATTTCACTTATGTTGCTGAATGAAGTTCAGGAATTTAGTTATGTTGAGCAAGTTATATTCCCTTTAGGATCCTCCAATGTGGTAATAAAAAAAAAAAGTGATATTCCATTAAATATATCAAATGTGATTTCTTTTGTTGGCGTAAAAGGCATCCAAGCGGCAATAAAGTAGGAGTTTATAGATTGAAGAGTTATTAATACAATTTTTCGAACTTTGAAAGACTTATGTGCATGTGGATATCCTGTGTGATGAGTGATTATGCAAATATAACTCAAATCACACAATTAAACAATGTAGTAAAGAAAAATGATGGAGGAGTAAAGGGAAGGGATATTAGCATGTGATTTTGTAGTAGTTTGATTTCCTTTATAAGCCTGTGTCCACTCCCTAAGCACCTTGGCTCTTCAATTGGGGTGAAAAAGTCTTTTTACAACACCAAAGCATCTTACTTTCTCTTGGATGAAGCATAACCTTTATAACTTCTTCAATAGGTGAAGATAAACTTGCACAACAAGTATACTGGCTGTAACCAAACTCTTTTTTGATAATAGAACAAGTTATTAGCAGTTCACTCAATTTATCACAATGAAGCAGAAATTAGTTTCTTGGACCTCAACTTTCTCCATGTTTTTCTTCTTCCCAAGAAGTCTTTTATAATCCTATGGTCTAAACTAGTTGTTGGCGACAAGATATGGTTGTTGGAGTCTCACAATGGAAGTTATCATTATGTGATGATCTATTGCGAGAAGCATATTGCAGTCAGCCAAAAAAAGGTGGCTAGCTGCGTAATCATGCAAACAACTTTTCCAAACTTCAATGATCTTCAAACATCTTCCAACCCTTTTTAGTTTGACATTTTTCATGTTCTAGCAAGACAATGTCCATATTGAGAAGGGGAGAAATATGTTCCAATTCAATAATGATGAAAGATATTTGTAAATGTAATTAAGTGTTTTCCTTTTCATTACTTTGTTTCTATGAAGTACTCCTAACTAAGGAATTTTCCTCTTTCCTTACCATTGAATATTTTTAACCATACTAAAGAGTCAATAAATATTCTTATTATATCTTTCGCTTCACATCTTTAACTTGGACTCTACCCATCATTTTGATGACCAATTTCAATAATATTTTATGGTTCTTGCCATTTCCATTTCCAATTTTAGTGGACATGTTCGTGATTATTTATATTTGGAAAACTATTTTGCCTAAGAATATCTTACTTCTAAGTAGTTTTTTATTTCATTTTTTGGATATATTGATTAATCTCTTATTTGCTTTCTCCCTTAGTTGGTGTCTTGCTTACTGCCTTTCTTCCAAAACAAGTAAGCATGTAAATTACATTTTGAGCCAAACATTATTTGACGGATGTCTTCTTCATTTTATACGAATTAGAAAAAGTTCACCATGGCTTTTTGTAGCCAAAAAAGCATTAGTTCTTTTTACTTCTTAGTAATTAATTAGTGTTTTGTAGGAGTCATAGTCTCTTTCATGTTTCATAACATCAGTAAGTAACAGACCCCTGATTAATGCTTGGTGGTGAGAGCTTTCTGAATTTTTTAAAGTTTTGCAATTGCACAGTTTGACCTTGCAATAATATACTGGATGGTGGTAGAACTTTAACTTCAAACTTTGTTAAATGGGTGTTTAAAATTCTTATTTTTTGATATTGCAGCTTATGATGATTTAATTTACTTGAAGAATGGTTTAGGCATGGGTGAAAACGTCGCTATAGTTAATCAAGCTATGGAGTATTATCGAGTATGTTCTTCAACACTTAGCTTCATTTCCATGTACATGTTGTTCAACCAAATTCTCATATATATATATTAATATTATCTTTTAAAAGATAGCTGTTGAGAGAAATTTCACCAGAGGGCGCAGGACAGATCAGGTCCAGGCTGCATGTCTTTATATTGCTTGTCGGTAAGGAATCCACTTTTTAACTCCAATTCTTTTGTTCTTCTAATGTTACAACAATTTGCAGGAGCGTGAATTGTTATGTACGACAGAGTGGTTGCAACATATATGCCATGAAGAGATAGAAAGAGAAATGGTATTGCGAGAGAAATGAAGGATGGTTTTCCATATATTATATTCTAGTTGTCGCTTCTTAAAGCAACATAGGCCTCTAAGACCTTATAGGAAATCATGCGTGGCCCATATAGCTGGTGGCTACATCGGCTTAGGGAATTAAAAGAACTTATACTAAACGACCTTGTTTGTTCCTTGCATGGATTTTGTCTTTCATGATTTTCTTCATGGTTCACATAACAATGTTCCCCTCTCCTGGAACCTTGTCCACAAGGTCGGCGTTTGGGTATCTTTGATGGAGCTCGTAAAGGGATTCCCATGTTGTGTCCTTCTCTGACCCTACAACCCATTGACCCAATGCTTGGGTCAAAGGCCGATTGTGACGATTCACAATTCGACAATCTAAAATAGCTTTAGGTTGCTTATCCACTAGATGAACCACAATAGGTAATTAAGTGGAGATGGGTAGTCCTTGGGATGGAGATGGGTAGTCCTTAGGAAGCATACTTCTTTAATTGAGAAACATGGAATGTGGAGTGAATGTTGACTTCTATTGGCAACTTTAGTCAATAGGCTATTGCTCCAATTTGCTCCTCCACTAGGTGTGGCCTGTAGAACAAGGGAGAGTGTTTTTGACAACTCTTCCTTTGCAATGAATGCTGATGATAAGGTTGTAATTTTGGGAATACGATATCTCCCACCTTGAATTCCGTTCTTGTACTTTTCTTTTCTACCTATTGCTTCATCCGGTTCTGAGCCTGCCGCATGTGAAACTTGGCAAATGCTAGGGCTGCTTCCAACCTTGCATAATTGTCAACTACCAGGTCCTTGGAGTCATTCGCCAGATATGGTACGTATACAGGAGGAGGGTACCCATACAACAGTTTCAGTGACATGGAGTAGGTAGCCTTATGGAATGTGGTGTTGTACCACCATTATGCCAAAGTGATCCACTCAGTCGATCTTGCAAGAGCGTCGCTGCTAAAGCATCAAAGGTAGGTCTCCAAGGTGCGGTTAACCTCTTTGGCTTGTCCGTTCGTCTTTAGGTGATATGCTTTGGAAATCGAAGATCGATCCTTTGTAACCTGAAGAACTCCCTCCAAAACTTGCTTGAAAAAATGGGATCTTAGTCACTCATGATCCATTTGAGTGTGGCATGTAATTTGAAGATGTGATCCAAGAATAACCTCGCTATGTCTGTTGTGGTTGTTGGATGCTTGATGGGGATGAAGTGGCCGTACTTACAAAAGCGATCGATGACCATCATGATTCCTTGTTTCCACGTGGGGGTGTAAGTCCTATAAAATCCATAACACACATCCTTTCGGAATTGACTGCGGTTGTAACTTCCCTGAATATTGCACATTCTCGTCTTTATTCCTTTAACAAATGATACAATTCTTGATATAGTTTCGTACATCTCTTCTCATTCCCTTCCAGTGGAAAATATTTTGTAGTCTTTTTGTTGTTGTAGTCACTTCGGAATGCCCCCTAAGAGGATCATCATGGCTCATTAAAATTAATTTCCAACGCAGTTCCTTGTTGAACTCAACTACCACCCTTCTCCTCCATCACAATAAATCTTCCCTCCATTCATAGCTGCCAGAGTTCAAGGTCCCTTTCTCAGCTAGTTGGATTATATTCATAATTGTTTTGTCCTTCCACCAACTATTTTGGATTTCCTCCTAGAGTCCTGTGTGCACCTGTGAAACAGAAATAGCAAGTAATTCAGTACTATTTATGCTGGATAGTGCATCGACCGCTTGGTTCTCTTTCCCATTACAGTACACTACTTGGAAATCATAACCGAAAATCTTTAAAAGCCGTGGTTGTTGGAAGGTGTTTTGATACTCTGTACAACGTTACTTTTGACTCCTAAGAACAGTTTCTTCGTTTCTGAATTCATTGTCAGCATGCATCTCAAGTGATAAACAGATGATTTCATTTGACGTTGCTTGCTAGGGTTGAATTTTAATGCTAGATATTGTCAATAAGTCTATTTGTGAATGCGAAAGAATCATCTTGAACATAGTAATCAACACCCATGGTTTCTGGCATACTAACGTTGCTCAAATTGACCTCCCTGTGACATGCTGATGATTACTTCTTGATATGGTCATGCTTAATTCAACAACTTGATTTTATGTTCTTTAATTTTTCTTCTGTGCAGGGAGAATAGAAGACCATACCTTCTTATTGATTTTTCCAATTATTTGAGAATAAATATGTAAGAAACCTCTCTTTTAACGATAGTTCCTACTTTTCTGTTGTTTTGGTAGCCACTAGTGATGTAGGATGAATAAAGGTCATTCTGAAGTTTTGATAAAACAATATTTGTAAAATATAAAATTGCTGGCAGTTTTTACTTGTGCTGGAATCTAGGGTTTTAAAGCCTGGAATTTATAAAGTAAAGAATTTCTAAGAAGGATAGATTAGGAATCATTCCTAGGGTTTGTCTCAAGAACCAGGAATCACTGGTAGTGTTGAAACAATAAAAAAAATATTGGACACATTTCAATAAGTTTCTAAAACTCATGGTTATAGTTTAGAAATCACTCCTAATTGTCCAAGTATCATTCTTAAGAAAAGAAAGCTTCACAAATGAAACATCAATCTTCTATGTCCCTTAAAACATTGAAATCCAAACATATTTATATAGTCAAACTCTTTGAACCCTAATCTTAATGTAATTAAAATTCTACCTAAATTTCCAACATAAAAATAGAATCCTACCTCAAATAAGGATCTTATATTATCTTAATAGACTTAAAGGAACTAATGAAGATAAGCTAAAATATAAAATTTCCTTTAATAAGGAAGATTAATAAGAAACTAAAATTAATTTTTATTCTTCATCAACCAGCTTTTTTAGGGATGTTTCAATTTAACTTGTATCAAAATTGTTTGCAGCTATGTACTAGGCGCTGTATTTTTGCAGCTCTGCAAAGTATTGAATCTTACCGAGCACCCCATTTGTCAGAAACTTCTTGATCCATCCATTTTTATTCATAAGTATACAGCTTGTAAGTATCTGTTTGAGTAATCAATTTTCGGTAGCAGCTTATACTTTTATTTTGAGATTCTTTGCTGTTTGATTTGCTTTATAAAACAATTTGACGTCTATCCAGTGCAGTGATAAATTGTTATTTTATATTTTCCTTGTTAACTTATTCAAGCAATCCATTGTCCGTTAACCTATGTACGAGGCTTGGGCTAAATTAACATATCATCACTATGTTTAAGAAGAGAATGCAATGAGCACTACTTTTGTAGGTTTAGCAGGAGAAAAAAATAAGGATATTTCTGAATTGGCGTTGACAATTATAGCTAGCATGAATCGTGATTGGATGCAGGTTTGGCTTTTGTTTCCTTTATATTTGGTATCTGTCAGTGGTGTATTTAATGTTCTAAAGTTTGACCTCAATTTTTTTACAGACAGGAAGAAGGCCTAGTGGGTTATGGGGTGCAGCCTTATACATAGCTGCACTATCACATGGTCTGAACTGCTCCAAATCCGACATTGTAAGTCATTTGTGCATTGTTGGTGATCTGAAGTTCTCAAGTAGACAATTGGAACAAGTAAATGCTATGTATGCATTAATCGATTTCAATTTCAGTAACCAGTTACACTAATTGACCTCCTAGATTGTTTGACATTACTACTTGACTGCTGCAAATGTGTTATGTGGCATTTTGAGATCAGTGTGAAATCAAAGTCACACTAATATGTCTCGGAGATTAAGACTAGTAAGACAAAGGAATTATAATTTCACGCGAATATATTCTTAATCTACTTATTTTCATCTCTGTAACATCATCTTTTAGGCTATTTTATTTTCATCTCTGCAACATCATCTTTTAGGCTATTTTCATCTCTGTTACATCATCTTATAGGCAATTGGAAGTAGCTAGTACAAGATTTGCATTTGGTGGAAGGTCACATTGATTTTGACCAAGGGTCATCAATGGTTCTGGCCATGCGCTTGTTACTATGATGGCTTTTGGTTGTAAACTATTTTTTATAGCCTTGCAATATATATTAGTTAAAATGATGGCTGATAAGCCTTAATTATTGGCTTGTAAGATGATTTCAAGCAGCACTAAAATGGTTTTTGTTACCAACTGTTTCTGTTATTTCTTGATGACTCATGATAATTGCTGCAAAGTTATGTTACATTCCAAATTGATTTATTGTAAAATTTTTGTGAACTGTGCCATCACAATTCTTTTTCATAGTGTCATTAATTTATGCTTTCTCTAAATTCATCATAGATTTAGTTTTTGCAGTTTATGATATTATTCTTCTTGCTGGTTATGTGACGGATACTTTTCCTGTCATAGCTAAGAATGGTACACGTTTGTGAAGCAACGCTGACAAAGCGATTGGTTGAGTTTGAGAATACGGAATCTGGAAGCTTGACGGTATGTTTCTTGAAAGTATATGCAACGGAAAGCATTGTCATGTGATCGCTCAAAATGGAATATGTCATATTTACATTTTTGTATGTATATTACTGATTGAACAACCGTCGAAGTGCAATATCTAAATTTGTTATATCTAATTCTAAAATATTCTAATTATTTATTATTAAAATTTTTGGTTTTTATTTCTAGTTATTTATTTAATTTAGATTTATTTATTTTTGTTATTTATATCTATTATTTAACCTATTATTTATTTTTTTGAAAAGTAACCTATTATTTATTTTTATCTATATCTAGTTAGACTTATATTGATAAATTAAAAAAACTTAGATTTAGAAAGTCCAATATGATTCTAATACTATAATTCTAAATATACATTCTTATAACGGATAATGATTTAAGTCATGGATATAGATCTTTGTGTTCAGCAAGTAGGTTCACAAACAGAAACACATTGTTTATGGCCATGAACGTGACCATTTCCTCATAGAATCTTCCAAATTTTAACAAATTTATGTGATTTGCAAAGTGAGATCAAAGCATAGTGCACTTGGATGAAGGGAATTTACTTCATTCTGTGCTCCAAGTTGAGGTGTACCTGCTCACAATTTGATATGTGACGAGACACTGGAGGAAGTAATTTGTAGATCTTGTTGATATGTAATCTTTTGATGAACTCTCCAACTCAAAGGGTTCTGTTTGTAATGTCTTTCCTCAACGAAATTGTGCACCTAAGCATCTTTTGTTGGTTTTTAGCCATTAAAATGTGTGCTGATGACTTTCGGATTTGAACTGCAGCTGTTGGATCATAGAGTCTGGATATTTTCTAAGAATAACACACCTCATGTTTAACTATTGAATATGACTGAATTTGTTCTAATGTAATTTAATGCATCTCATTTGGATGAGACGACCGGTGACTACTGGGATGTTACATATTTATAGTTGTTACCTTCAAAGAGCATAATCATCAGCACCCAATTTATTAGTTATTGTACATATTATGGAAGTCAAATTGTTGTGATTATAGTTCTTGGTTATGTTTCTGCACTTTCTACAAAATGTTTGCGGAAGTTTTAGTCAAGAGAATGTGGTTTAATGTATCTCTAACCCCTAAGTTCTCATAGAGGTTGTAAATGTGGAAAGCATGCTAGTGGGATTCGGAAAATTGTGGTTGTTGGTGGTGTTTGTATCATTCCTTGAATTTGTGAAGGAAGTATTTGCATGTTAATCTTCGAAGTATGTGAACATTTTTTCATCTTACTGGTGATCTGATCTTATTTCTATTTCATCTTTTTGCTTGGACAATGTCCTTCAATTCTATTTTACAAAAATTCTTGTGCGTTAGCATTTATTTATTTATTTTTCCTCTGTGGCAATTAGATCGAGGAACTAAATGCAAAGGCAGAAGAACTTAAAGATTATGCAACAGAACAACCAAATATTGGGCTGAATGGAACGAACTCAAAAGGATTACTTTGTCAGCACAAGGGTACTAATAAACCTCCTTTTGGATTTGGACTTTGTAAAGATTGTTATGCATACGTGAGTTCTCATCCTTTTGGTGACATGCTTCTGGTGTCCTACCCTAATTTCTTGTTGTTCATTATGTGGTTTATACATAAGCATGTGCCTAGGTGTTTATTTTGAATGGTTTGAAGTATTGTTAATGATCCTGTTCCATTGCAGTTCATAGGATTTGAAGGGGGATCAGATCCTCCAGCTTTCCAAGTTGCTGAGAGGCAAAGAATGGAAGCTGAGAAGCAAAGAATGGAAAATTCATCAAGCACTGATAAGGCTGATCACTCAGATTTGGTTGGTACAAATTTCATAAGCCAAAAATTTTCAACTTTAACATACTTCTTTTGCTTGCTATTTTGGTTTTCTTGTCAACTTTTTAGGTTATGATTTCCTTATTGTGGAAGAATCTCACTCGTAAGACATTTCTTGTAGGAAGTAAATGTGGAAATATTTTGCTTTTGCTTTGGGTGCATGATTCTGTTCTTATTTGCTGTCACTTGACTTCAAAAGTTTTCTATGCCTATCTCTGAACAATCACATGTTTGGTTGTTGGCATAGTACAGACTGAGGCATTTCTAGATAGAATCTGTCCTTTACCTCAAAACAAAAAATTTGGCCCAAAACAATTCATGTCATTGCTTGATAAAATTTTGTCAAGTTTGAAACTCTGTCTCACAGTATGAGTTGTCCAGTAGCCTGTTTTAGTTGATCTACCATCCTCTTTAGTTCGTTTTTATAAGATTGCATTTGGAAGAGTACTAATTTAGTAAATAAGAAGTTAAAATTTAGTAAATTTTCTTTGGGAAGTAGCCTTCAAGAGTGTGCATGGATGGTGCTTGATTTTGACCCCACTGAAATATTTATGGATAAACAAGATATTTCGCTCATAAAATGAAAGAATAACAAACTACTCTTTGTTTAGTACAACAAATGAAATTTGTTAGAATAAAAAAATGAAACAATTTGATTATAGTATTGTTTTACTTTAATAAGTCAAGCATTTTGCTCTAAGTAAAAAGGAAATCATATCTTATTATAGCTTCTGAAAATCTACAATATTATCTTACTTTAATAACTCAAGCATTTTTCTCTAAGTAAAAAGGAAATCATATCTTATTATAGCTTCTGAAAATCTAATGTTGTCAGCCCAATATTATCTTTTTCTCTAAACATTATCTAATAGTATAAATTCTATGTTTCTTTATCTGTGTAATTTTTAAAGGTCTACAACATCTAAGAAGTTCACAATCCTTACGACACTCATCTAATTTCTCTCATTGAGGACACAAGATCTAGGAATTTGATATCATTTTAGTAAAGAAAAAAATTCATTCATTTAATTGTTGTTTAGTTTGTATGTAGATAATTTTATTTATATTATGTTTCATTTTATTTTAATTCTTTTAAAGTTGAGGGGACTTTTTGGAGAGTGTTAATCCTTGTTCTTGGGATTACTTTCTTGGCATTATCATTGCTGTTATATTTCCTGTAGATGTAGTGAGAAAGGTCGTTCTGGGAAATCAGGATTGGAAGCCAATTTCTTTATGCCAAAATTACATGAATGATTCTTAAATGCTGCCTTACTTATCATGTTTAAAAAGTTTATGTTATGTTCTTTCCATGCTATAATTTGATATAACCCAACTTGTTAAAGATAAAACTCCATAGCAGCACTATATATTGACAGAAATCAGTACCAATGGGAAGATGTTCTGAACACAATGAAGTCATAACCAACTAACAAAAACTGTCTATCAAATTAAGCAAATCTGATAGAAATTATGGAGACGATCTAATTTGTTTAGTTTCCAAATTTAACCGAATGTTTTGAATGAGTTATTAAACTTCCATCTTCTATCTTAATGAAATATTTAGACTTCCACATTCTATCTTGTGGCTCATTTACTTGTTACTTGTATAGTTTGAAAAACATCCAAGCGAACAATTTGTGAACAAAAATAAAAAACAGCAATCAACAGTGCCTGAAAATGTTGGTAAGTCATGTTTTATCTTTGCAAAGCTATATTTCTTCTTTGTATTTACTATAGTCTGTTGATACAAGACGTTTACTTCGAACCTAATGTTTCAGGTGCTGATGCTTCCAATGGTGGTAGTTCCGATGAACACAGAGTTGATGACACAAGTTCTATAGATCATGATGAATCAGACAACTTTTCTGATATTGATGATGCTGAGGTAAAGAGCCAAATATTGTTTGGAGGAATTTCTGTCATTGTAGTGGCTACACTTGCCTAACCAAAGTCTGATCCTCAGACTTTGCACCAGTTTGCAGTCCATCTTTGACAATTTCAATCTTTGGTGCTTTTTAAAATGTAAAGAATACTCGTAAGCTCCATATTTAAACATTAAATTTATTCATTGCGGTAACTGTTTTTCTCCATTGTTCCTCTCTCTCTCCCCCTCTCTCTGCCCCTCATCAACTAACACAAAAGGACCACTGAGGATTTTTAGTAAAGAACCAAAATGTAATCTTTCTCTCATCTCACCAGAGTTCTTTTGAAATTGTGGGTTCCTCTCATACGTGATTACTTCTGTTCTCTTCCTCTCCTATATTACCATCGCTAAGAAAATGAAAGTGTTAACTTTTGAGGTTCTAATAATGCTTCCTTATCTAGTGCAGCGCATACTGA
Source organism: Erythroxylum williamsii (assembly GCA_027564335.1). Taxonomy (NCBI): domain Eukaryota; kingdom Viridiplantae; phylum Streptophyta; class Magnoliopsida; order Malpighiales; family Erythroxylaceae; genus Erythroxylum; species Erythroxylum williamsii. Next base: position 918,237 of record JANITW010000007.1, read on the forward strand.
TGTGGTGCTTTTAAACCCTGCCGTTCAGATTATTGTTGCCTGGCACATTGTGATCAGCATGTTTGGTTTTATATTTTGTATTAATGGCATCATGTGACACTCAGGACTCTTTTTTTGTAGGTTGATGGCTACCTTCATAATGAGGAAGAAAAGCAGTACAAGAAAATCATATGGGAAGAAATGAATCGAGAGTATCTTGAGGTAATAAACTTCAAGATTTAACTTGTATTATTTGTTCGTATTATTAGGTTCTTGCCTTGAACTTCAGCCAGAACTTTACCAACTCCTTTGTAAGACCCTCTTCTTTCATATTACCATGAAGGGAACATAAGAAAATATTAGCATTCTTTTGGTATAAAATAATGTAGTATAAGAATAACTTGAGTTTGCAATCAGTTTATTTGTGTAACCCACATACTTTCCTGTAATTGTTTGTTTTTCTTTTTATCTTTTGATGTTTATACATGATTTATGATGTCTGTGATCTAGAGAAGATTCAACTAGTATGCTTTTTGAGGTTTTGGATAATGATATAATGTTTGTTAATGGATTTGTATTCTTGTGTGTAAGAGATTGTAGTTAATGTCTGGCTCTTCAACATTGTGACTATTTGCAGGAACAGGCAGCTAAAGAGGCTGCTGCTGCAGCTGCTAAGGAAGCTTGGGAGGCAAATTTCCAGAATTGTCCTGAGGATTTGAAAGCTGCCAGGGAGCTTGATGCAGCTGTCGCAGCAGCTGTAGCAAAAAATAAAAAGGTAATTTTGGGATTCCTACTACTATGCATTTAGCTCTTGTTTTTTTTAGTAGATATGGTTTGGTTTCAATTTCTTGTAAAATGTGTCTTATCTTTTCACTGCAATAGCTAGATATGCCCCATACATTATGTTGCTTAACTGAATGTTATTGGCACTTGACTACTTATATTCACAAAATAATAGTTTGGTGAAATGTGTATAATTCTTGCTACAAATTTCAACCTAACTACATGAAGGTTTGTGCAATGCAATGACTGATCTAGGAGAAGTGAAGATTCTACTCTAAGAACTTGTTTAAAATCATGTCTACATGCAAAATCCTTGTACACCCATTTGATTTAAGATAATTATAGCATTGTCATATAAGCTGAAGCTAATGTAGGACATGTAGAAGAGATATTAAACTAGTAGCTAGAATGCATGAAACTTTTGAAAATTTAGTTTTAGGTTTGAGATTTCAGCATAGGTTGTTGGAATTTCATGGAATAGCTAGAATTTTAAGATTTAGTTGCTGGAAATTTAGACTAGAAGTGGTCGAACTTTTCTGAGGTAAAAAAGCAATTAAGGGTACTAATATGATCTCACCTCCCTTGCTAACCTATACGAGGAAAAGTGAAAAGCACGATTAACATCATCAATAAGCATTATCTAAATGCTACTGGAGAAGATTTTAACTACATTCTTTATGTCCTAATTTCTAAGAACTTATCCTGGGAATAAGTACTTACCCTTTATCTACTGCCTTTTAGGAATTTATTTAGGTTTATTATCAAATAATAGTTAGGGATAGCTATCAAGCCTTGTAGGCATTGTATTGGGTAGAGATATCTGAAATGGTAAATTGAATTTCAAAATTGGAGATTTTCTTCTCAAATTGGAACATTACGACGATTAAATATTCCCATGTTCGCTCAATTTACATTCTAATCACTTTTAAAATCTTGCTTCTATCAATTTGGTAATAGAGCAGCTCAATCCATAATGGTTTTTACAAGTTCTTCTGCCACCAACACAAAATGCAAAACCATTGTTGCCACCCTTCCAACTCACAGAACACCACCCCACGACCCCACACCAAATGTTGACCCATAACAATACAACTCACTTCCATTGCACTGTAACTTGAAGCTGTAGATACATTAGTGGTAGAAATGGCAGCATTTAAGACCATTGCCAGTGGTGCTCTACCAACCGAATCCATTCTAGTGCAAGCAACGAGGGCAAGTATTTGTCCTAAAGCTTTTAGAACCGTGATGATCTATTTGGTTGAAAGTCAAAGAAGAGGAGGCTGATAGATTGTGGTTGTGGAGTCCGACTCTGTGTCCACACACAAAGATGGAATTTTCGAGATTTGAAGGTAAATATTTTTGCTACTACCAAACACTAGAAGAACTTATTGTTAATAATGCTCGAAGTAGGTGTACATTTTGGTCGTGGTATTGTAGCTATATACCTTCAAGGAGACACACTGGATTTATATTCATGGCTCAACAATGAACGAACTCGTGTAGTTTGATGAACTCGTTAAGGCGCTATAGGATAATTATGGTCCAATTGAGTTTTAGAATCGAGATGAATACTTATGTAGTATATGCCAAAACTTGACAACTTTGGAATACCTTTAATTGTTTGCGAACTGATCAACCAGAGTAAACGAATTGGCCAAATCCCTACTTATGGGGTGTTTTCTCCATAGCTTAAGTGAGGATATTAAAATAGATGTACAGATTCACAAGCCGCACGCTGTGTATGAAGCCATGAATGGTCATGCAATCTGAGTCTAAATTAGGCCCAATTTGCATGCCCAAGAGACCTAATTGGCCCATTTGACTCTTCCTTGACAATCACATGTACCCTTCCATCAAGCACCCACTCAGCTGCCCACTCAAATCCATGTAGCCTATGGGATGCTGAATGTCAAAATCAGATTGCTAAAGGTTTGTGCTTTTGGTATAATGAGAAATTTGCTCTTGATCACCGAAGCAAAATAGATGCTTTTGTCTCTTGGGGCTCACAAATAGTGACAACAGAGCTGGTAGAGAAGACGCCAGCCACGAAGACAATCCTAATGGTGATGCACAAGTTGACATTGTTGAAAGTAGTTTCAATGTGATTTTGGGAAAGTTAGCTAGTACCACCATGAAGCTCCAAGGAATTCTCCATAGTTGGGAAGTCCTCATACTTGTGGACGGTAGCTCAGCTCACAATTTCATGGCTGAGACTATCGTCGAAGACCTCAAACTACCAATGTAGTTTATTCCTTCCTTTGGAGCCAAATGGGAAATAGGGATATGATTAGCTGCAATCAAAGTCGCTAGAATATTGACGTACAATTGGGAGATTTGAAACTAATACAAAATTATTTTCCATTCTTCCCATTCTTAATCACAAGAGTTGATCTTGTGCTGGGTATTCAATGGCTCGCATCGCTCAACACAATGCAAGCTATTTGGAATTAGATGTTTCTGATTTTGAATTTGAATGGCCGAAAGTATAAGTTGTCGGTAGGGATGACAATGGGTATATCTCAGGCTTGGGCGTGGCTCGAGCCCAATGCACCCAAAGAGACTGGATTGGCCCAGCTGAATTTATTATTTTTAAATTTTTTTTTTCAAAAAGTGACATTGTTTTGTCACTGTTGGTTGCCTGGGCCTGACCGGTCGGGCTTAGATACCAGGACCCGTGTTTTGGTCAACCTAGGCCTGACATGCCGACTTCAGGTTGGGCCCGGGCACAATTTCCATGCCTTGTTACAAGGCTTCCCTCAACGTGACATTCTAATGTTTGGTAAAAGAGAATTATAGCTTAGGTATTCCTCATATTTAGAATTTTGAAATTCAAGCTTTACTTCACAAATTTAAATCTATTTTTTTTCCTAATTCTATGCCACCCTTCCAATCACACACCCATTCCATATATCTCATCCCAAATTCCAACCCCAAACATTAGGCCTTACTAATATCCATGTTTTCAAAATTTTGAAATTGAAAAACAAGTAGTGGATTTGCTTTGCTTAGGTTTTATACGCCTTAGCTCCAACCATTTTGCTAGCTCTGTTCTTTTAGTCAATAAAACGGATTATTAATTGGCAAATGTATGTTGATTATCGATCAATAAGCCATATTACCATACTTGACCAATGCCCAATACTGAATATAGATTATCAATGAGTTACATGATGCTGCAATTTTTTTCCAAGATTGACCTATGATCAGGATATCATCAAATTCGTTTCAATCTAGTTGATATTGCCAGAACAACCTTTCATACTCACTCTGGCCATTATAAGTTCATAATTATGTCATCAGGTCTTACTAATGGTCCATCAAGTTTCCAAGTTGTTATGAACGACCTTTTCAGGCCACACCTAAGAAGATTTGTTTTGGTATTCTTTGATGACATCCTAATTTATAGTCCATCGGTTGAGCAACACTTAGAGCGTCTATGGATTACTTTCGAGTGTCTTCGTGACAATCTATTTTTTTACTGAAGTCTCTAGGTGCTTATTTTGTTAGACCCGAATATACTTTTTGGGTCATATGGTATCTACCAAAGGGTATTGAAGTAGATCAAGGAAAGGTTTAGGCTGTCCAAGGCTGCTATGTGCCAACTAACGTGAAGCAGCTATGAGAATTTTTGGGATTAAGAGGGTACACATATTTATGCAAAATTATTGTATTATTGCTAGACCATTAATTGATCTCACAAAGAAAATGCATTTTGGTGGTTCTTAGCAATTTACAAGGCTTCCAACAACTTAAAAAGTATTCTAAATTTGGTTCCTATTTTGTGCCTTCTAAATTTCAATCAACCATCTATAGTGGTGCGTGATGCCTTAAATGAAGGATTTAGAGCCATACTTCTTCAAAAACGGTCACCATGTGGCCTATTTTAGTAAGTGATTTTCTTTCTCAAAAAGTCCACAGATGACTGAATTAATTGCTCTTGCTTTAGCTTTATAGAAATGGAGGCATTATCTCTTAGATCAACATTTCTTTGTCAAGACCAATCATTTCAGCCTTAAATTCTTATTGGAGCAGCTTATTACTACCAATGAACAAAAAAGGTTTTTCCATCATTTATAAGGCTAGAAAAGAAAACAAGGGAGTAAAGGCACTTTATAGACTTCCAGAACAAGTTGATTTTCTAACTTTGGCTCTCTCAGTCGCCTTGGACTTTATGGATGAAGCCCTTCAAATGGATCCT
>JANITW010000007.1:971265-995850 GCA_027564335.1 Erythroxylum williamsii
CTCTCATTCTTTTCCTCAATTGTAGACCTCTTTCTCTAGATCATAACGAATCAAACATCACCTCAATTGGAGGTCTATAGCATAAGTTATGCCCCAGAAATCAAATTAACTCATTTCAGAAAAAGGCCCCTCGTCGCGACGTATGGGCTCTCGTCGCGACGTGAAACGGGTCGCTCAACGCGGTGTGGAAATCGCTTGCCGCGACGAACACCTTTCATCAGTCTTGTCGCGACGCAAGGGAACGGACTCGTCGCGGCGTGAAATCACACGCTCGCCGTGACGTCCAACCGAGCTCGTCGCGACGTATAAAAACGGGGCTCTCCGTGACGCACAGGACGGGCTCGTTGCGGCGTGGGACTCGCTTAAAGCTCGTCGCGATGTCTGCCGGCCTGCTCGCCGCGACGTGCAAGCCGCACAGTCGTCTTCTCTGACTGATTTTCGTCATTTTTCTCTCTAAAAACTTCCATAACTCACCCATAACTACCCCAATCTTCCACAAATACACTCAAGTATGCTTTTAACTAATAAATAAACAACATTAAACCAATTTACTTACCAATCGAGCCACAAATCCTCAACTCTCCGAAAATCCCTTCCAAGCCTTAACACTCACTGTGAACTCCCATGACCATACAAAAATCATCCTTTTTAAGCATCACACAAAGCTTTGCACAAGGAGAAAGAAAACAAGCAATGATCGAGAAGAGAAGGAACGAACGAAAACCACCGAGGAAGAGGAAGAAGAAAAATTCATTCCCTAAGGTAAGGAGAAAAGAATTTCTTTTTCCTTCTTCTCTTATAACCTTAGATATTTTTAAGGTTTATCACCTAAGTCTCTTGTCTTTATCCTCAAATCTCTTTCTCTTTTCACGATTTATTTTCAGTCCAATTCATCTCCAAATTTCAATGGCTCAACATATTAATCTCTAAAATCGTATATCCAAATTTTCCATTGCCATTTACCAGTTATTCTAGCACTATACAGTCAATCAATCTGTTACCCGAAAAATTTCCAGTCCGGACTTTTTCTCCCAAATTATCCAGAAATTCCTAAGGGTTATTATCAATTAGCAATCACTCTAATATAGTCCCAATTCAATCATTCAAACCCAAATATTCTATAATTCACAAACCATTTCATAATCAAAATCAAATGCCGGGAAAAGGCATGAATGCATGTACCTATGTGTGCATGTGCAAAAGACTCAGTCCTCTACAATTAGAGGCCAAATGAATGTTCAGTCAATAAGATGTAGTAAAAATCCTAACCCGTCTTAATTTACGAATATACCCCTCCCATCGGGGACGGGATGTTACATTAACTTTTACTTTTAAGGATTTTCACTTCACACAACTATTCTTATTTTGAATTTATGCTAATAAATGTGGACTTTATCCTATACCTGGGATCTTGGTCTTATATGGAGTATTAGCATGTATACTAAGATATTAATGAAATATTAAAACAAGCTACATCTTCTAGGTTGATATGTTGAGTGCATGATATTGCCTTGATTTACCTTTGCAAAATGGAAATAGGCGTGGTTGTAAAGATATATTAATTGCAATATTTCTAATACACCTATGAGTTAAACTAAAATTGAAATATTACAAAAATTATACTACAATAAAGCGATTAATATTATCGTCCACAACTTTATGTATTAGATTTAAATTGAAAAAGAATGTGTCATTTCCTAATACATTCTTATTTCTAACCTCAAGTATTTATATATTTTTTGTCAGATGAATGAGCATATTCCTTCAATTGAGAGTTCTAATCCAGTACTGGAGGTAAAAGTGGAAACTTCTATTCCAACACCAAGTGACGATAGAAATTCAATTAGAACTCAAGTTAGTCAATATAAAAGTGAAGTTTGGAATCACTTTAAGAAGACTATATCGACTGACATAATTGACAAAGCAGTGCAATTATTGTCAAAAGTTGTATTCAACTAGTTTAAAAGGTGGAACGTCTCATTTAAAGAGACATATGGTATCATGTACTAGAAGGAAGATGGTTTTAGGAGGTCAAATATTTTTGACCCCTAACTTTTTGAAAGGAAAGAATGAGATGACCGTAACAACTTTTAACAACCATAGATCAAGAATTTTGATGGCTAATATGATTATTGGAGATGAACAACCATTGTCTATAGTTGAAAGCAAAAGATTTAGGATATTTCTTAATTCACTCAAACTGACTTTCAAAGTTCTAAGTCGGAATACATTGAGGAATGATATTTTCAAAATTTACGAGGACAAGAAGAGAGAAACATTAAGTGCATTGTCAAGTGTTCAAGGACGAATTGCTATAACAACGAACAGGTGGACATCCGATAACCAAAAGAAAGGTTACATGGCAATGACGACACATTATATTGATCATGATTGGAAGTTATGCAATAGACTTGTGAGGTAATTTATATTCATTAATATTGTTATCATTTACTTTTTTATTATTTTATGAATTTATTATTCATGTTGGTATGCTTTTTCATGATAGGTACATTTATGTGCCGCTACCGCATACAAGTGAAAAATTGGCAAATGTGTTGAAAGATTGTTTGATGGAGTTGAACCTCGACAACAAAGTATCCTTCATCACAGTCGATAATTGTAGCATAAATGATGCTATGATTTAGAAGTTGAAAGCTAAGATGAGGGTTGGGAGCTTATTTGTTGGAGGTAAGTTATTTCATATGCGCTATTTTATACATGTTCTTAACTTGATTATGAAGGATAGGTTAGAGACAATAAAGGAAGCAATAGTGTGTATTCAGAATAATGTTTTATATTGGAGTGCAACTCCTAAAAGAGTTGAAACTTTTGAAGATGGTGCACAAATTTTATGCATTCCAAATTCAAAGAAGTTGGTTTTTCATTTTCCTACCAAATGGAACTCAACCTTTAAGATGTTGGAGTCGGCAATCTCATATGCTCAGTTGTTTATTAGACTAGCCGAAAGAGATTCTCAATATACCTGCATATCATCAGAGGATCAATGGGACTTGGCTAGAGAACTTTGTATGAAGTTGAAATTATTCAAAATTGGATCGAATTATTCTCAGGAACAAAATATCCAATTTTGCATTGGATCTTTAGCATTATGTCCAACATAAAGTATGTTTTATCATTATGGATGTTGAACTCCAATGCATTGATTAGGACTATGGCAGAACAAATGGCGGAGAAGTTTAATTCTTATTAGTCTAAGGTTGGAGATATTGTTGCAGTATTATATGTGTTAGACCCCAGATACAAGGTGGACATGGTTTAATACATTTATAATGCATTGTACAATAGTGAAGCTTAAAAGCGTCTACATACCTTGAAACAATTACGGTATTAATTGTTTCATGATTATGGAGTCAGAATGCTACAAACTCATGATCGGGATGCTGACAGTTCAACTTAGACTTCAGTTTCAAGTTCGACCTTTTCTTATGACCCATTATTGATAGATTCTCTTTCAAATTTGAAAGAAAAAAGGGCTAGGATTTCTTGCAATACGAAGGAGTTAAATATTTTTTCGCAGATTGTGTTCCTGAAACTAAAGATAAGTCATTCAAATAGTGTCATGGCGGAAGACGTCTGTACAGAGTTATTCGATCTTGCAAAACATTGCACGGTACTTGTTAGCTATTCCATCATCCACCGTTGCTTTAGAGTCTACATTTAGTAGTAGTGATCAGATCATTACTCTTCATTGTGGTCGACTTCATTATCACACTATGGAAGCCTTTATGTGTGCTCAAAGTTAGTTAAATAATGAAGATATTGATGGTAAATTCTTTTCTTTCAATATATTTATTTTATCTATTTTATTTTATCTTACCTAATATTGTGTTTTTTATTTTTCTACAGTCATAGGTATTAATGCAGAGGGGACTATTGAAATTAATCAACCAATTGAAGATTATTTTAATCAAATATATGAAGATGAAGGTATTTTTAATTTTCTTCTTATTTTAATATTACATTACTAAATATTCCTTTTATTTTAATATTATATTACTAAATATAATGTTTGTACATACAGATGATTGGATCCAAACTATTGACCATCTTACTGATAAGTATAATTAGTCAATTACATGATGTTCTCTCAGTCTCCAGTCTCTAATCTCCAGCATGATATTATCTTAATTTTGTAAATTGTATCAACTTTTGTAAAATGATTTAGATAATCATTCGTGCACAACAAAAATTTCTATAGTTAATGAATTTGGTTTTTTCAATTCTCACTTATAATAATTAATAATTATTAAGTAAATTTAAATTTCGTAATTAATTAAATTGAATTTCTTAACTATGACTATTAACTTAATGACTTTTCATACAAATTTCTAATCAATTGAATTAAAATTTCAAATTAATCATACCAATAAATATATCTCAAGATTTTAAATTTAAAATGTAATTTCTTATCAATGACATGCAAATGTATGTAGCACCCTTCAATCTAAACCTGACTTATTTAGCTCATTATACCTAAAGTATTACTTAAAACATTAAGAACTTAGTGATGTTACACTTTTGTATAATGACTTACAATTTTATTCAAATGAAATATTAAGTGGTTTAAATAAAAAGATATAAATATTTTGTAATTTAATATTTGATAAAATTAATAACTTTGTTATATCATAATTATATGTTGTTATAATTTAAATTTGTGACATAATATATATATATTAAAAAGAAAAATTTGATAATTTTATAAATTTTATGAAATATAATATGCTTATAACACTCTTCTAAGGACGAGAAGGATTTAAAGTTAAACCTATATCAAGGTTTTAAGTAAAGAATTACTCTTAACAAATTTTTAATTAGAGTGACTTAGGAATGAATCTTCTGATATTAGAATTTAGAAAGGAGCAAAAATTATGAATTTAAATTTAGATCAATTAGAATATAATTATTTTCGAGAAAAAAATTGAAAGAACTATTTTTAAAAGTAATAAAAATAATAATGTATAAAAACATTATCAAAAATATTTATAAAAAAATATGTTTTATAACTAAAAAATGATTAATTTATTTTAAGATTAATATAAATACATATATACATAATGTATATATTGTGTAGATATGAAAAATTAAATAAAAATTTAAATGCGTTAAGATTAATCATGATATTAATTAATTTCTTTTAATATGTGTAATAAAAATATAAAATTTTACAAATGTATTTAATAATGGATATAATATGAAATGACAATAATATTTATATAATTATACAAGTAAAAAAATCAATAATAACTACGTGCATAATTTATAAAAAATTAAAATTTTGAAAATATTATAATATAAACTTAATAAACTTATTTTTTAAAAAATCATATTGAAATAAATTAATTGTACTTAGATAATAACTTTTTATATTTACTTTATAATTAATTATTATTGTAAAATTATAAAATTAAAATTAAATTCTTTTGCTTTTAAGGAACAATTATGATAACATTATCATTGCTATATATTTTTAATAAATATATTTAATTTAATATTTTTAAAAAATATAGCTACAATTTTTTAAAATTATCTTAAAATAAATATATAAAAATTTAAAAATATATCAACCGACCGGGTCAACTAAGACCCGACGAGCAGCCCATGACTCAGGCAGGCCTCCCGAGCCGGTTGGACAAATCGGGAGAATTCCATATCCGATGAATTGGAATATAGGGGTATTTGAGTAAATTGATAGTATGTTCTATAGTGTGTTCTGGAGATTTATAAAAGGCAGTACTGCTCAAAGTTAGATAGGTGTCAATCTTAAATGCGACTGTGTTAGATATTAAGAGATTCGGAAGAATATATAAAGCGTTTCTCGATTTGGAAGTAAAAGGAGAAGAAAAGAACACGCAGGTTCATTTTGCTTCTCCTTCTCCGTGATTCCATTTTCTCTTCTATCCTTTCCTTAAGAATGAGATGGTTCTGGAAATGCTTTCTATAAATTAATAATACATTATATTTAATTATCCACTCTATCAAGCAAAGCATATTATAAAAATTAACACTGAACCATTTAAGGACTAAATTTGAAAATAGCAAAATCGGCTCCTCTTCCCTCCTCCATTCTTAATCCCTAATTCTCCACTTTCACTTACTTTCTTAAACTCCTCTGCTCAGTGTTGAAGCTGTCACCACCTCACCGTCGTCAGTCCTCCATATTTGTCTGGTCGGAGTCGAAACTGTAACCTCCACGAAGCCGCCAGGCACCTTCGGTCCTCCTCCATTCGTTTCTGTTGGAAAACACTCTGGTATACTATCATCTTCTAGATGGAAAGAAGCGATAACAGTAACGACAATAGGAATGGTAACAAGAGAGAGGAAGAACAATTTGAGGACGTGAGGTCAGTGGTAGAAGCTATTTCCGTTGATGCTGATATCGACGTTCCTCTTTATCAAGTCGAAAGTCTCTGCATGCGCTGCCAACTCAATGTAACCTTCTCTTTTATTGGATTGAATTGAATTGATTTAATTGGGAGAATTATTTCTACTTGTAATTTGTGGCAGGGTGTGACAAGGTTTCTGTTGACTTCAATTCCACACTTCCGAAAGGTACTGGTACCTTTCTTGCTTGCCTGCTTCTATTCTATATAACTTTTTATCTTGGCCTAATCCACATGTTGATGTTGAGTTTTGGAAATATGAGCTTGATTATTCATTTTTATTCAAAGAATGCTGGTATTCTTGCAGATCTTATTATCTGCTTTTGAATGTCCCCATTGTGGTGAGAGGTATAACTGCCAATTTTTCTCACTTTTTGATATTGCTTGCCCTGCCCAATCTTTGTCTGAGTATTTTTGTTATTCATCTTAGAAACAATGAAGTTCAGTTTGCTGGTGAAATACAACCACGGGGCTGTTGCTATCATTGCCGTATCCCATCTGGTGATCCGAAGGTATACTTTCGTGACTGATACTTTCCTTCTTTTCTCTTTCCTTTGATTTTGCTCACTCTCTTTCTTTCCTCCTCCATATGCTTCTATCCTGCTGATCAGGATTTTTTTAATGGACTTTTTAAGAAGCTTTAGTGGTTCCATTAACCAATATGCGGTTTTGTTAATGCAGATGCTTAATCGGCAAGTGGTAAAATCTGAATCTGCTACTATAAAGGTATAATTATGATGTCCTATTTCACGTAGATGCATTTAAGTTTAAGCTGTTTATATTGCATTTCTGTTATTCATTCCTCTCCAATAACTGTATTGGTAAGTTCGTAATTTGATTCAAATAAGTACATTTAAGGCTTGCTGTTACTCACAATGTATATGCTCACTGAGCCAAAGTTCCAAATCCTTACTACATGGCATGGTTTTTCAGACTTCATCTGAGGTCAAAGTTTCTTATGGTTCTAGTTGTTATTCATTTTAAAATGTGTTTTTTGTGTATTTCCAAAACATTGCAAGCAGTTTGTAAAGCTCTGTTGCAATTAGCTTGAACTTCATAAGGATGTTATGACTCTCACACATGTCATTTTTTTTTGTTTGTTTAATTTCTATCATTTTCGTGTAGATTTGTTTGTATGTACAACATTTGATAGGCTTGGTTTGGATGACGTTATTGGTTGCTTGAGTTTGAAGTTGAGCTTAGAACTGTAAATAAAGATAAGATAATTACTGGTAATGAAGCAGCAAGTGTTAAAATTGTTATTTCTTTAGTTTGTCATGTAAAAACCGCTAATTCATTATTGTCTTTCGAATTTTCTTTGCAATGTCAAATATCTCCATATTCCTTGTGCATTAATGTAGTTTGGGTGTAATTATCTCTCTATCTCCTTATGCATTCAGATCCCAGAATTGGATTTTGAGATTCCGCCAGAGGCACAGCGTGGGAGCTTATCAACTGTACAGTCTTTTATTTTTTCCCCTATTATAGTTTGTTGTTCTTATGTTTCCAAAGCTTGGCTAGTGATTAGAAATTTCATTGCTTTTTGCCTGTCTTTTTTTTGGCTAAGTGATACCGTTTCTGTAGAAATATTTTAATTGAATCCATCATCATTTCTTCATGGTAACGAATCAATATTATGATCCCCTATATAGTGGTTTTCAGTTTTGTAGTTGAGGAATAAAATTATTTTCTACTTATCATCAAAAGGTTACAGAGCTGTAGTATAAATACAACGTAGGAATAACCTAAAGAAGGAAACTACTAACTAGGAAACCATAAACTAGGAAACTAAATAAACTAATTTACAACTATATCTACTCACTAATTACAAAATATTTCCTTTCCTTTTATATCTAAATCGACACTCCTCCTGAAGTTGGGGCATATATATTTATAAGTTCCAACTTGTTGAAGATTCCATCAAAGCTTGGCTTGAACAATCCTTTTATAAGGATATCAACTACTTGCTGTGTGGTTGGAACATACGGCAAGCAAATCACTCCATTTTCTAGCTTTTCTTTGATGAAGTGACGGTTAATTTCCACATGTTTAGTCCTATCATGCTGCACGGGATTGTTAACAATGCTAATGGCAGCCTTGTTATCATAGTATAGTTTCATAGGACCATCCAATGGTAGTTGTAGCTCCTTTAGTACTCGTTTGAGCCAAATTGCCTTACAAATTCCATTGGCTATAGCATTGAACTCTGCTTCAGCACTGGTACGAGCCACTACATTTTGTTTTTTAGTCCGCTAAGTCACTAGATTTCCCCATACACATGAGCAATGTCCACTAGTTGATCTTTTGTCAGTGACCGAATCCGCCCAATTTGCATCGGTAAGCACTTCAACAGTTTTTTGAGCCTTCTTCTAAAAATTAGTCCCCTTCCTGGAGATCCCTTGAGGTATCTCAGAATGCGATAAGTTGCTTCCAAATGAAACTTCTTAGGAGAGTGCATAAATCAGCCGATCAAATTGACAACAAAAGCAATATCTAGTCTTGTATGAGACAAATAGATTAACTTCCCAACCAATCTTTGATATCTCCCAACATCAATTGGGTCACCTCCGCTACACTGTCAAATAAATGTCTACTTTTTCTTTCCGCTACACTGTTTTGTTGTGGTGTGTCAACATAAGAACTTTGCTGTATAATCCCTTTTTCATAAATAAATTGTGCCAAAAGTTTGTAAAATATTCCCTGCCATTATCAGTCCTAAAAATTCGTATATTTGCATTAAATTGATTTTGAAACGTGGAGTGAAAAATTTTGAAAATATCAACAAATTCATGTTTTTCTTTCATAAAAAAATTCAAGTGAGTTGTGTGTGATCATCAATGAAAGAAACAAACCATCTTTTGCCAAAAAATATGGGAATCCATGATGGACCTCAAATATCACTATGGATGAGCTGAAATGGCTTAGATGAAACATAAGGCCGATAGGGATAAGAAGATTTGTGATGTTTTGCTAAAGCACTTGCTTCACATTGAAACAAAGATGGATCTTTATTAATAAATAACTTAGCAAACAAATGTTTCCAATGAAAAAGCTGGGATGTCCCAAACGAAAATGCCATAACAAAACATTTTGATCACTAGACCTAGACTCTAACTTATGATAAAAATTTTGGACAGCCCAACCCAAATGCAATCCATCTTCAAAGTAATACAACCCTCCACATTCCTTAGCACTGCCGATCATCATCCCCAAAGCCAGGTTCTAGAAAAAACACATAGAAGATGAGAAATTAGCTTGACAGTTAAGGTCACGAGTGAGTTACTAATGGACAGCAAATTGCAGGACAATTTAGGCGCATGAAGGACATTGTAAAGGATAATTTGGGCTGAAATTTTGACAGTTCCACTGCCATCAATGGCAGCAAATGTGCCATATGCAATTTTGATTTTTTTATTTCCTACAGTGGGGTTATAAGAAGAAAAAAATTGAGAGCAATATGTCATGTGATCAGTAGCCCCAAAATCTATGGCTCAAGGACCAACATATTGATTTGAACACACAAAGGAAGAAGAAATACCTTGCTGGGCTGAAGCACAAGGAAGAGGAGTTGAAAGAAAATTTTGGAGAGTTAAAAAGCCTATACAAGTGTTGGAGTTGATCCTTGGTAAAAGGCATCGAGTTTGAAGTAGTAGTTTGCTCTTGAGAAGTTTTAGCCACGGCTACAGTAGCTTTCCCATCCCTCTTTTTTTTTGTTTTGAGGCGTCTTTCCATGGAGCTTCCAACACTTGTTCTTTGTATGCCACAGCTTGCCATAAAAATCACAGGAAAACGGTTTTTTCTTGTCACTACCACCATCAAGCCCTTGGGAAACCAACGCCATGTCGTTTCGTGTCAAGTGGACAGGTTCGTTCATCACATGTTTTTGGGCTTCCTCTTGGCGTAGTTCAGAAAACACAGCTCGTATTGGAGGTAAAGGTTGGCGGCCAAGAAGTCGACCCTTGATTTCATCAAAGCCGTGATTGACTCCGACGAGAAACATGAAGACATGATCCACTTTCTCTCTTTTTTTGGCCCTTGCAAGATCGTTGGGGTTCTTCCATGCATCATCATACACAAATCCAATAGCCAAAGAGAGAGCATTTCGTTGAAATAAGTTGTGACATCTCTATCGCCTTGTTTAGAGAGCCACGACTTCTTTTTCAATTCAAAAATTTGGGAGGAATTCCTAAGATTAGAGTATGTCTCTCCAACAGCATCCCAAATTTCTTTTGCATCTATGCACATGAACGGACGATGAATCAGTTCTTCCATGGAATTTAGCAACCATCCCGTAATTAGAGAATTCTCATAACACTAGCGCTGGAACATGGGGTCAATTGCTGTTGGTTTTGGCTCCTCTCTAGTCAAAAATCCAAGTTTTCCCCTGCCATCCAGGGCTAGTTCGACAGACTGAGCCCATTCCAAAAAATTTTGACCATTAAGCTTCACCACTGTAATATGCAAGGATGGCAGTGTAGTAACATCCAAGTTGGTCTAGCTGGTCGATTGGTGGACAGGATGTACTAGAGACTGTTGACATGATGTGGCAGGAAAAAAATGGAGGAAGGATTTAAAGGGAAAAAATAAATCCAAAAAAGTGAAAAAAAATCAGATTTTAGGCAGGAAAAAATCTGACTTGAAGGATGAAGAGAACCAAAAATTCAAAACTTTAGAGTGAAGAAATCGAATGCAGAATGCAAAACAAGGAGTTGACAGCCCCAGGGAAAGAGAAAAAACCCTAGTTCTCTGATACCATGTAGTTTTGAGGAATAAAATTATTTTCTGCTTATCATCAAAAGGCTACAGAGTTGTAGTATAAGTACAATGTAGGAATTACCTAAAGTGGGAAACTACTAACTAGGAAACTAAATAAACTAATTTACAGCTGTATCTAGTCACTAATTACAGAATATTTCTTTTCCTTTTATGTCTAAACCGAAAAGTTCCTATTTCCCTGCCTTTCAAAATGTGCCCAAATTTCTATTAAAATTTAATAGTATTTTTCAATTGTTTCCCACATAGAATCAATTTTTTTTTCATAGTTGTTTATTCAGATTGCATATCTTTCTAGTGTTTTTCATTTCTTCATCTCTTGAAACATTTCGTACTTCTACACTCTTCAGGTGGAAGGGATTCTGGTTCGAGCTGCTGATGAGTTGCAGGCACTTCAGGAAGAACGCAAGGTCGTTGCTACTGGTTAGCTGGTTGGAGCTTTTTGTTTGATTTTGCTGATTTTGTTAATGCATTTTCCAAACACGCAGAGAGTGGATCCTCAGACTGCTGAAGCAATAGACAACTTTTTGTTGAAATTGAGGAGCTGTGCATCAGGAGATCTCTCTTTTACTTTCATCCTGGATGATCCTGCTGGAAATAGCTTCGTGGAGAATCTGTAAGAGAATTGTATAAAGATGATATCATTTTGTCCATTGATGTGGCAAATTCTTTATTGTTCTGTAAGAGAATTGTATAAAGATGATATCATTTTGTCCATTGATGTGGCAAATTCTTTATTGTTTGTTTCAGAAATGCATGGACTAGATTATTGCTTATTCCCCCCGTGTTTGTGTGTCTTTGCACTTGTGCCTGAAACTTTGCAATATAAAGATATTGACTTTAGGTTGTAAGATCATTATGATTTCTCTTTCATGGGTCTGCAGCGATGCTGTTAAGTTATTGTTGCGCATGCTCAGTTAAGTTTATGATAATTTTTGCTAGATTTGCTCCGTCTCCTGATCCATCATTGAGCGTTAAATTCTATGAGCGAACGCCAGAACAGCAAGCATCACTTGGGTATCTAGTTGATCCATCTCAGTTGGGAGAAGCTGGTGTTGGAACATCATCAGAGGTGACAAGCAGTTCTGATCAAATAAATAAAGAGCCACATGGATCTGTTGGAGCTGCAGCTGGACAACGGGCCATTGCACAAACTAATAGTGCTGAAATTGCTGAATCTTTGTTTCGGTACTCTGCCCCAGAAGAGGTCAATTTCTTTGCCTTACGTGATCTTAGTGTGGGATTAAATTGTCTTGTCATTAATCTCTACCCATAATGTTGTTTATTATGGTAGGTGATGACTTTCCCATCAACTTGTGGAGCATGTGCAGCTAGGTGTGAGACTCGAATGTTTGTCACAAGTATCCTTGACCTATTTTAAGGCATTCTATCACATGATAAATATTCTCTTACAGTCACATTGTTGAATCAAATTGAAATGCTTTATTCCTTAATTTGCTATGAGGGAAAGTGAAGCTACAAAACCTGTTCTCATGGAGTCTTAAGTAGTGTCTAATGAAATGAGTTCCATAGACCTCCATTTCATACTTATATTCCAGTATGCTACTATATTAAGACTTCTTCCCTAATTAGTGACATTGACTATTGAAAGAAAGAAAACGAATAATTTTTCCTCATCTTGAGATTATACTCTGACCAGTATGGAATTGTTTGGGAGATGGGATGAACAATCATATATGGGGCAATTATACTTGATTGTGTCAAAATTTACTCAATGTGGAGTCAATCTGATATGTGGAGCATGGGAAGAGCATCCATTATAATTTTTGAATTGGAGAAGACAGAGATTATCTGAAATTTTGTTGAGAATGTCCAGTAGAATGAGAAGAGATCGTGGACACTATGGATGGAGAGAAATGTTTCAACCTCATTATGTTTTGAGATCTCTGTCATTTTCAATAACTTTATGCATCCCTGATGGGTCATCTTTATTCTTAAGAACTGTGACTGCATTGTAGTTGCAGTGGACTTTTAGTTTAAAAATGATTTATCCACTTATCTAGGTGCATGCTTTTGACTTGCTGATTATGTTTCTCATAAAGAACATGTTAAATCTTGGATACAAAAGAATAAAGATAGTAAAATCTGGAAGAGTTACTAATTACCTTAACCAGCATTTTCTTTGTCCGTATAAAATTTTGTCGTGACTTATTGTAAGTTGATGTTCTCTAAAAATACTATTTACAATGTAGTACTGTTAGTAGACTATTTGACTTTAGGAAGGGTTGCACATGTTTTATTCATAGAAGAGCCATGTCAAGACATCAAATCAGAGTAGCGATAACTTTGGCTGATGTCTTCTTCCTTTTCTGGGCATCGATGAAACATTTGATTTTATTGTAGAAGGTTCAAGAAAATATAGAATGCTAATGCTAGGGAGGATGTCTATCCATGATCCATGAAATTTATGGGTGAACTTTAGTTCATGGAAGTTGAAAGGCTTTTGTCGAGTTGATGGTAGGATTGTGGTTGCAGTGATGGAAGAACTAGAATTCTCGCCCTTCTGTGCTCCTCTCTACTACTTTCTACCATTTCTCTTTTCGTCTCTTTGATTTTCCATTTCTATTCCCCTTTTTGACTCAGACAATAGTTCTTCTTGTGAAAAGAACTGGCAGTTATACACTTGAAATTTTCTCTGACATGTTTGTGTCTATAACTGTTACTGATACTTTTTGATGCTAATTGCTCTGGAATATAAGTTTTGCTCATTCTTTTCTTATTGTAAGAGTATTTCATTGATCTTTTGTTTCATCAGACATTTGAAGCCTTGACTGCTTGTAGAGATTCCTTATTTCCAAGAAGTAATTGTCATGGCATCAACGTGTGATGCCTGTGGCTACCGCAGTTCTGAGGTATGTAACAAACACTTTTACTGTTCACTGTGCTCTCATTTAATCATTTAACTCTTATTTTTCACACAGTTGAAACCTGGTGGACGAATTCCTGAAAAAGGAAAGAGAATCAAACTTTCCGTGAAGAACATTAAAGACCTAAGTCGTGATTTGATAAAGGTTTGGTTCTGTATTTGTGTTTATTTTCACAACAAGGAATCTATTGTTTTGCAAATAGTTTGATTTTGCCAATCAGACATAGCCAAAGGGTTTGACTTGTGTGCTTCTATCATACGAGTTGGGATCCTTTTGCGGCAAAGACCAGTCGGGAGATTTTGTGTTTGCTAGGCAATCAGTCAGGGACTGGACTTTTTCACTTATGATTACAATTCTGTTATAAGTGATTGAGGAACTGAAGGACAGATCTTGAATTGAGAAAAATATGTACTGATATTGTTCAGCATGTTCAAGATTATAAATGGGTAATAGGAATAGGACAATGAATGGGGAGATCTTACTGAGTTAATCCGCAATAGTTTGGAAAATGAGTGTGCTGCTATTATTTAGACCTTAAGTATTGCAGATAAATCAGCAATAGTTTGGAAAATGAGTGTGATGCTATTATTTAGACTTTAAGTATTGCAGGTCACCTATTCGGATACCTTTTGTGTTGGATTATAAAGATAGCTGGGATATGTGCATGAGAGTATGTACAGCTGAAGACCAATTATGCTAAAAAAAAGTTGCTCTTTTTCCATCTTTATTGAAATGTTATTTCAATTGAATTTAGAGGCCAGAATTATGGCATAGATGCATATTTGTTATTCGTAACTTAGGGTGGAACCAAATATGTGATTCATTGGTGAACAAATTATTAGTTTGGAGAATTTCTCAACATTAGATTAGACATGAGGTTGCTTATTTATCCCAATTCTCATCTTTTGGAAACAGTTCGTAAGTTATTGGATTTTGGTTGTGAAGAAATGCACTTACGAACATGTGGATAATTAACAAGGTTATATTCCATTTAATTAGTGGAAACCAGGAAAATTTTGCTTGCCTTGGGTTATTTGATAAGAGTCACGCTAACTCTCTAGTGCTCAACATGGTGGCATCTGCTTTTTGTGTTCTAAGGAATTGTGCTTCAGTTTACTGATGAAAATAAGTTTTTAGATGCTTTAATACCATAGGATTTGCAGTAAGGGTCTGAGGCTTGTTTGGACAACTTTATTCTTTCCCTCTTTCTTTCCTCCTAAATCTTACTTGTTTCTTCTTATCCACTACCCTGGTTTCAGCCTTTTCAACAGTACTTTTCTTGCTTTATTGTTCCAATCTAATTTAAATGACAGACAGGAAAGTATATTTTGAATTTTAGTTGTTTTTTGCCTTCTCAAGAGAACATATGCAGGTTTCTGAATGTCCATTAGATAATGATGAAGTGGGTGAGGAGGTATTATGGTCAGTTAAGAACATCTTGCAAAATTAACCTTAGTTTTGATTTTTATTCTTTATTCTTTACTTGTTGGATTCCTTGCAAGCTTTCTGAGTGTCAGTTTTTGGTTGCCAAACTTAAGCCGCTCTAGAATGGTATGTCCTTTTGCAAGGAGTACTCATAATTGTAAGCATGCTAGTAAAACAAACAACATTAAATTTACTTTTCTGTTCTTTGGAATAAGTGTTTGATACAAAATAATAATGTGCCTGATCTAATGTTGATGGTGGCTTTTGAGTGCATATTTTGTCATTGTGTTGATCCTGTAGTGAATTGCTAAATGACATGGACAGTCTTTATCCCAGTGGATGGAGTCATGGGAGGATATTTGAACAAATAAAAAATTGTTCATGTGAAGTGTGAGGTGTTAGTCTTCTCATTGTTATGCTTTCCTATCCTGATTTTTTTACTTTTAGCCTTTTGGTATTGTCTTTGGATCTACCCATGCTTTGATTGCATTTGAACTTTGTTCATCAATAGAAAAGCATCTTTTAGATTTGCCATTTCTTGCTTTTCATATGGAGATGCAAGTCATTCTCTGACATCCATGCTTATTTACAGTCAGATACTGCAAGTGTGAAAGTACCAGAGCTTGATTTGGAGCTTGCAAGTGGTACTTTGGGAGGAGTGGTTACAACAGTTGAGGGCTTGATTACAAAAATTAGTGAAAGTGAGTATGACTTTTCACATTTATGCTTTACTTGTTCCTTTTGTGATTAACATGTTTCTTCATAGTTGTCATACTCATAGAATATTGAACTTTTATTTTTCACTGAAGCTTTGGGACTGTGAACATAGAAGTACGCATATAATTGTTTGAGAATATTTACTTTTAGAACTTTTCTTTGATAATTTGATAGACTGAGTTATGTAAAGATGTGCATTCTCTTATTCTTTACAACAATCTGCTTCCCTTTTCCTCATTTTTGTTGTGCATATATATTCTGTGCTTTTCTTATAACATGCTACGACAACACCACCACCACCTATTAAATCCCGTTGGTCTGGAAAGGTCTAAGAGTACGCAGTCTTATTTTTAACTAATAGAAAGACTGCTTTCAAATGACCTACATGATGCACTGATTTGCTTAGAATATGGACTCAAACGCACGCTCTGTAATTAGGAAGTAAAAGAGAAGATTACTATAAAGATGTCTCATCATTTTGAGAAATTTTTGAGAAGAGGGTAAGCGGTCCTATATTAAGGATAAGCTATCAACACCATTGGCACATCATTTAACCCCCAAAGTGATCACGTACAAGTATAAAAACATATAATCTGAAAATTTTCCACGTAATATAGAAAACATACCAAAAGGATAGAATTAGAAGAAATGTTGCGAAAGACAGAAATTTTGGGGATGAAGCATGCTTTCTATATTACTTGCTGTTGAATTAAAACTGCAATGTAGAATTTTTTTTCTTTTTTTCAAAAAAAATATTTTATTATAAGAAAATATATACAATCTAGAGAACAAAACAAGTATAATCCATAGAATCTAGATTACAAAGAATTAAGGTTCCTAGTAATCATCTACATCTTGAGATTAAGGGAACTTGCTACACCAATCCCCATCTGCTCTTCATGCTACTTTTCAGATTTGCAGCTATTCCTCTGGCTAACATGGCTAATCTGCAATGTAGGAAGATGGCTTGAGAAACCTTTTCACTGCTTCTACTCTCTTTTTTGAATACTCTGCAATTGCGCTCTTTCCATATGTAGTAACCCATTGCCGTCCAACTTAGCCTAATAGCTTTTAGATAAGCCCTATTATGCACTCTAATTTTCCCCAGCCAAGCAATAGTTTCACTCCAAGAATCTGTTGGTTGGGCCACGTTGAGTATATTCTACAACCGATCCCATATTTGTCTGTTATACCTGCATCTAATCATGAGGTGTTTCAAACTTTCCAATTTCGCATTACATAATTCGTAGTTCAAATTGCTAATGGAGAACCTGATCTTATCCCTTGTAAGCAACTTTCCATTGATTCCCATCCATAAGATGAATGAGTTGGGTTAAGACCACTATCCCATACTAAAGGTTGTCCGCTCCTACCTTGTGGTCTATGTAGCTTGTAACAGTGTCTTACAGGCTTTATTGTTAAGATTCCTTGAGTTATCTGCTAGCCACTGAATTTCATCCTGCTATCCTCCTTGACATCGTGGCAACTCTTCCATGATGAGATTGACACTTCTACTGTTGTGGAAGGGCCATGTCCATTGATTATTTCGAATAAGCAAACTTACATTAGTAGTTGGATTCACCACAAATTTCAAGCCCTGTACCTCTACTTTATGTAGAGGACCTTTACAATGCCAATTATCATACCAAAAAGACGTGCTTTCTCCATTTTCAATCCTGTGAAACATCTGACTCTGCATCCATTGTCTGGTCTCTAAAATTTCTTTTAGAGCTCCTGACATATCCTGTCTTAACTGTAGGATCCAAATACTCTTGTGCTTAATGAATACATTGTGTATCCATTTCACCCATAAATTTTCCGTTTTGTAGCACACCCATAAATGCTCTTGTGCTTAATGAATACATTGTTCTATTCTTTTTTCTCAACTAGAGTTAGCTTTTTTGTTTTCAATTTAGTAATTTAAGTGCTGAGCTTGAACGACTTCTCTATTATGCTAATTTGTTTCTGTAATCTTTATGATAGAAGAATCATAACTTTCAATATATTTTCTCATCTTTAATCAGATTTCACTTATTTGCTTCTGTTTTGTGATCTGTGGTTACTAGGTCTCTGTTATTTACATTATCATTTGTGTTGCGTCTCACATGACATGTGAGGGAAGTAAAATTGGAAACATTATGTTTATGCAATTAGAAATAAAGCATTCTATGTTTCTATTAGTGGCTCTTCTGACTTTCGTGTATCGTGTAATAAAGATGAACAATATGGTTTCTCTGGTGTTTGTTGTCTGTTACTGTGTATAATGTCGTGATATTTTGCTTGCTATTTCATTTCTTTTGTCATATTTGGATTTTCTCTTACCTTTTTTTTTCGGTCACGAAACACATTGCAGGATATGTCATTATTATATATTTAAATGATGTTAGGTTATCAAGTACATTTGTATCTGCATGGTCATCCCCTCATCCTCCCACTCTTCTTCCACAAAATTCAACAGGAAGTTTATATCTGTATAGTCATCCCCTAATCCTTCCACTCTCTTCTTCCACAAAATTCAATAGGACATTTATATCTGCATAGTCATCCCCTAATCCTCCCGCTCTCTTCTTCCACAAAATTCAATAGGACATTTATATCTGCATAGTCACCCCCTCATCCTCCCATTCTCTTCCCACAAAATTCAATTGATACATGACTAATACTAGACTTCATATTCAGATGTTTAAGTTTACTTTTCTAAGTTGCCTTGCGCAGGTCTTGAAAGAGTGCATGGATTTACCTTTGGTGATAGCCTAGATGAGCATAAAAGAAGCAAGTGGCAAGACTTTAGAACAAGCCTAAACAAGGTATCCTATTTTCTGTTCTTTTATATGCCTGTAAAGTATTGTTCACTTCTCTTTGGAGATGGGCAGTGTAGGAAGGACATGGTAATTCCTTTATCATATGCGTACGTTAAATGTTTTTGATTAACTGCATACTTTGCATGTACCTGTATGATGAATCAAAATCTTATCACTATAAGCAAGTGCTTTTAATATTGACATCCATACATGGAAGAATTCTCTGACAAAACGAACAATAGAAAATGTTACTTATGTGATTATTGTTAGACCTAGGCCATGAGAGGAACCTGCTTGAACTGCCATAAAATGATTAAGGAGTGGCTGAGTCGGACGTAATATCAGTTTAGTTAATTTTATTATTTCAAGAAAAGCTTGAACCATTAGTGCTATTTGGTTTAGGAAGATCTAGATCCACCCATCCCAACTGAACTGATAATCCATTAGTGAATTGCTGGTTCTCAAGTTTATATTTAACCAATACTTGCCTTATAGGTTGTTATGTTTTGAAATTGGGTTTTCTGAATTCTTAGGCTATGTTCTTTGTGCTATGTACTTTTTTATTGTTCACATTCCTGGTGCTTGAAGCAAGATATAGTAGACATGATCTGGTTTGAAAGGTGAAAAAGTTGAAAATCTAGTTCCGAAGATAGCCTATAAGTTCAGGCTGCAGAAACTATCCAAACTTAAACTGATTTTTTCTCCCCCAGTTTGATTATTTTTTAGTTAAGGCGTGTTTGATTTTAGTGAAATTAATCACCTTTGGAATTATGACTTCAACTCAAACTAAACTGCTCTTAAACCTTTATAATTTTTGAACTCCTTAATTGTTTAAACATGGGTCGGTTAATTTTCATCTTTTGTCCCAGCATAACATGCTAAAATTCAGTGAACATATTTTGTTACGTTTAAGCGATTATTGAGACGATTGAAAGAAGAGCTCTTATATTCTGCTCTCATGTCTGTTTGTATATGACTTTGGTTTATCTGAACCTAACAAGAATTTTAGTGATTGGGCTTTTCTTCCTTTTGCATTTATTTCATTCTATTATATTCCTTAAACATGTTGCAGCTTCTGAGTATTGAGGAGCCTTGGACATTAATCCTCGATGATGCCTTGGCAAATTCCTTTGTCGCCCCAACAACTGATGACATTGATGACGATCACCAGTTGACATGTGAGTTTGTTTTCATTTGCTCTCTCTACTTTTGTTAGGTATGGAAAATGTTTTGATAGCCAGACTGGGATATTGAATTTGTTAAAAGTCAAGGAAATAAGGTAACGAGCTGGGTGTTAGTCAAAGAAAGTTACGCATTAGTCAAAGAAAGTTACCTGGAGCTTATTTGGTAATTGAGGTGATTTGTATGGGTTGTGCTATAATTTCAGTTGAAGAATATGAGAGGTCTTGGGAGCAGAATGAGGAATTGGGTTTGAATGATATTGACACTTCTGCCGCAGATGCCGCATATAACCGGACGTCTACATACGATCAAACAGAGGGGTAACATTGTCTCATTTAGTGTTTTATTTTCTCCTCCTCCACATTTTTTATTAAATTTGTCTTCCTTATTTGGTTCGTGGATGCCAGCACTTTCCTTGTAACGATCTAACTTATCAGTGTGTGTAGTTTTTGTCAATTTCCCTTTGTTGTTTGAGCCACTTTGGACGATTGTTTTGATGGCCTAATTTTGGATTTAAAGGCTTCTCGGCCACAATTATTAAAGAAGATCTCTCAATGATCCTAATGATGGCTTTACCTTTGGCAATTTTCTTTTTCTCAATGATGTTTATATTTTATTGGAAGTTCTGGTTCCTTGTTCACTGATGTCCTTGGAAGTAGAATCATTTAAGCGCTAGTGCGTATAGATTTATCCCATTGCATTACGTATTTAATTATCCCACCGCAAGCCCAGTGCCTTTTCAATTTATATTTTAAGGACACATGGACCATAGAACAATGGGTGGTAATCACCTCGAAATTCAATGTTTAATAAACTTAAAAAGAAGTCTTGAAATAACAATGTTACAAGGCTTGTATACATCATATGCTTTCCTAGTTTTAAAGTTTTATTGTATTTTTCTAGAAACAAAAATTTAAAATGTTCTAAGCACTTAATCATATATTATTTTGAACTTTAAAAAAAAGATATGTTAAAACAATGACATACGATTTAGAAAATACTATATATTTAGCGCTCATGCATCTCATTAAGACATATATAGTATTAAAATATTAAAATATGTTCCTTTTACGTATTTATATTAAATTCATTAGTATATTATTTTTCGGTGACAAACGCATGTAAGTGTAAATTTGTTTTCTTCAAATACAAGTGCCATTCCAAATTGGTTTGTTCTTCTATTTGACTATTTGGCACGTATGGTAAGACTTTTTGTATTTAATCGGCAGCTAACTTGATTTCTTAGCATCGTTATGTCGAGATTCCCTGTATTTATTTAGCACACAATTTAGACTTTTGGTGCCTGTATCCTGAAAATTTTGTCAAGAAGAGTGACCGCAAGATGTATAGTCCTAATGCAAAGTACACGAACTATATGTTAAGAACTTGGATCCAAATGTCACTGAAGATTTTTTGTAGCTTAAATTATAGAGTTGGAATATCTGTTTTGATAACACAATCGAAGAGATTTATTTTATCAAAATATGGATGAATCATGTTTTTACAAGAAGGTTAGTGGGAGCACATTTGTCTTCCTAATATTATATGTAGATGACATATTGCTAATTGAAAATGATATACCTATACTCTAATATGTAAAGTTTTGGTTGCCTAAAATGTTTTCCATAAAGGATATAGGAGAAACAATTTATACTTGCGGAAATGATAATCTATAGAGATATATCAAAAAGGTTGCTTGACTTACCTTAATCTACATAAATAGACAAAGGACTAAAGAGGCTTGGCATGGAGAATTAAAAAAGGGAATTCTTACCTATATCATATAAGATTTCTCTCTCACAAAGTATATGTCTAAAAATACATGAAGAGAGAGAAAAATTGAATTATATTCTTGTAATAATCCAAATTATTGTTAAATTACTTATAATGGAGCAATGAGGAGTGAAATCCTATAAAAGTATAAGCTGAGCTTAAGAAAGCTTAAATTCATTTATCTCTTAAACTCTTTTCCCTATAGGTTGCTATTCACTCCTAACTTCCAACACTCATGCTTTCACTGCCTGACCACCATTTCCAGCAATCTAGGGCTCTATGAAAAGCTTTTGGGATTATTTACCAAACCTCTAAACTTATTTCACAAAAAGACCTGGATTTGAAGGAATCATGACTATAAATTTTGGTTTATTTAGGTAAGTAACTAATCTCTTATTTCTAGTCATTTATGGTGAACGAAAATGGGTTACCTTTGAGCTTCAATCCTTCGATTCTCACAAACCAAGAGGAGTTTTGATGCAAAACTAGTGCCATTAGATTCTTGAGGTGAGCTTGTTATTTTTGGGTAGGTGGTGAAGATCATTACCTCTCTGACGGCAGCGCGTGTACCTTACGTTCTAGTGACCGTGATGATTTTCTAATTAGTACAAAAATGGCTAGAAATAATTTAAAAAATTCTCAAATATTATGTGGATCGATTTTTTTAAAAACAACATATTGAAATTCTTTATATCTTGTGAGATAAAAATTTGGAAATGATTATGTTCCTATAGACATGCATGAAATTGATTAAATTGAGTTGTCGTTGATTCGAATTGACACTATCTGGATGCATTGAGTATAAATGAGGGTGTTTGGGTTAGAAATTGGTATACCTAAATTATGAATTGGATTTATTATGAATTTTGCGATATAAATGTGAACTCAATTGAGCATAGACATGTAGTTTGAAGGCCCAAATTTAACTGTGAGTACTGTTAGATATAAAAATGAATTTCAAAAGGGGGATGTCTATTTTGCAAGAAAAACTCTATCAAATTTTCAGTAGGTTCCCCATAAAAATGTGATATCGTCGTTTTTAAATAGAAAAATAGAGCTCCTTAGTATTGAGTTATAGTCTTATTCTTGAGGTATCTAAAGTTGGTTTATGTTTTAAATCCTAATGATCATTCCTATTTTTCTTTCTATAGAGCAATTAGGGGTAGATCCCTCCACTTCGAGACACTAGGTTCGACGCGAAGGAGCGCATTCTAACTGTGAGTTAATATTTATGATTATGAGCATGCATTACAATTCATTTTCATATTCATTATGGAAATCACCATCATTATCATATGCAAGCATGATATTCATACATATGGATTGACACATGTATAAATATTTTTATTGTGCAATGTTATGCATTTCTTAATATGTGATGATGTGGAGGATTGTTGTGGTATGAGCTACATGGTGGGCATCACCAGGCTATGCGTACAATGAGTCAATTGGTCGGGTATGGAGTTGGGCTAGTATTTGATCCATTAATGGATCCCTTAATTGAGATACAACATGGTTGGGATAGTTCAGTCGAGCTTGCTTTCGAACGACGATCGATATTTGATATATGATATGATGGCATAATTGTAGCGGTTCAGTTGAGCTTGCTCTTGGACGAGAATCATATTGTAGTGAGGCTGTGGCGGTTTGATTGAGTGTGGCTCTTGGACAACAATCTACTACATTTGGAACAAGTGACCCATGTGAAATAAGAGAGCCCCTATGACTATAGTCTATGGGTAAGGGACATGTCACAGGGTCCTTTGTTGGTCCTTCACTAATATTTGTGATTTGTAATTTGTGATTATGATGATTAGGTGACATGATATTGATATAAGAAATGTATGCATGTTTATAAACAAAATCACTATGTTATGAAATTGCATTTATGGATATAATACATTATAAATATATAAATATATGTATCCTTTGAAAACCTTAAGTGTGCATAACATAACTATAGTATTAATTCACCCAGTGAGGTTTGACTCCCCTTAACTATTTTTCAGGATCTTCTTTATTAGGGATGTCAATGGGTTGGGCTAAGCCCAAGTCACTCCTTGCCTGGTCCGACCCCAGGCTAGATGACCCGATGATTAGAGTTGGTCAGCCCGTTGTCAGGTCGGGCAAAACTATTGTGGCCCATGATGTAACATCCCGCCACCGATGGGGAGGATAGAATAGTAAATTTGGATTTGGGTTGTGATTTTGTACACAAAATTGTGTATGCACTCGTGACAATTCCCGGCTTTTGTGTCTTTGTAAAAATATGAAACTGTTTGTTAATTGAATTGGATTGATTTCTGTATTCAGCATTAAATTGCAAAGTGGGTACCGATGAGATGTTCGGTACTGTAGATGACTGTACTGTTGACACTCCAATTAAGGATATGACTTAGGAAATTGGTTTTAGCATGACCTATTAAAATTTGGAAAGATTTATGAAAGTCAAAGTAAATGAATGGATTGAATTAGAAATTTGACAGACATGAAAGTGAATGATTATTTTGAAAGAATTGAATTTCAATTCAGTCCCTAAAAGTTGGACTTTTCTAAATTGAAGGCGTGAAGTTATAAGAATTGTTATATGGGCAATTTGGGTATAGCACTTGAGAGAATAAA
>JANITW010000007.1:1072711-1091749 GCA_027564335.1 Erythroxylum williamsii
GAGCGGGAATTGAAATTTCCATCCTTCATGAAAGATGTAGAGGGTCTTGTTATCTTTAAAATGAGGTATGATATGTCCTGTTTGGAGTTAGGAGTAAAAAGTTATGCGAGTTGAAAGTTGACTTTTTACTATTCATTTGGTCAATAAAATCACTATTCATTTGATAAGTAGCTAGAAAGCAACTTTGGACCTTCTAAAGAACCGAGCTAAGTTGATTAGTATGAGCATAGAGTTACGATGAATAAGATCAAAAAAAAATTATATCGGGTTTAGATAGTCTAAGTTTCCAACGCGAACATGTTTCTCTGTTCGTTATTTCCGGATGTCAGATTTGTTTGCTTTGGTTCGATCCGTTTCGTATCCGTTTTCATTTTCCGGTTGGGATCCGGTTCCCGGATCGGGTCCCAATACATTGTCTAATTCATGCCCACTTAAAATACTTCCAAAAAACATGCATTTCTATCTCAAAAATTCAAGATTGCATATTTTTATATGTGAGTCATATATAACATATACCAATTAGATGAGATAGTTATACTAAAGATTAATCAAGTATTAGATACATAGAAAAAAAAAGTATTTACTTTTTGTTTATAATAGTTATCAAAAATTATAAATAAGTAATTTTCGGTTATATAAAAGTATTAAATCAAATAAGTAAAAAATAAAATAACAAAGCTAAGAGCAACCCCACTATCCAAACTCTTTCATTAAGTAGATATGCAAAAGGCTACGTTTATTTATTGAACTCTTCGTATAGAATCATTATTGTTTCATTAACATCAATGCCAATGAATATATAATATCAACTTATCAACTTATTTTAAGAAATTCATTTGTCTAGTTTCGTTAATAATCACCTGATGAAAATTTACCGA
Source organism: Erythroxylum williamsii (assembly GCA_027564335.1). NCBI lineage: Eukaryota > Viridiplantae > Streptophyta > Magnoliopsida > Malpighiales > Erythroxylaceae > Erythroxylum > Erythroxylum williamsii. The sequence goes on from JANITW010000007.1 coordinate 1,073,590, forward strand.
CAAAGCTGCAAAGAGAGTACTTGTGGAAGTTCTTTGCATATTCACTTGATTAATTGGGAATTGACTATAAACACTAGAAGCATAGTAAATCATATCAAACTTTTCCATATTTGGTAGCTTTTCACCAACTTTGACTTATGTTGACTTTGCATTATGTTATTGTCATTATGATTGAATTAAAATAGTTCATGTGATAAATGTTACAACAAAAATCTTCAAAAACAAGACAATCCAAACTTCAAATAACAAATCCAGAGAAATCCAAATACAGATATTTCCCTCTATTAGGTTGGTTTGGCTTTAATAGCTATCCTTATTTAGAATAAGTCTAAAATTATATATGTATGTTAATGATATGATATGTTATCATAAATGCTCATGACTAGAATATATATCGAGAGAAAAGTAGCTTTTATTTGATAATAAGAAAGCGTTTAGTGATCATACACTCATTGTTTCGAGATGGATTTTGTGATCGGTAGTGTTGGGGGTGCCTCAAGTGATGAACAAGAAGCTTATTCTCACACTACAAGGGGGAAAAAGACCTACCATCGCCATACTTCTCATCAAATTCAACGTCTTGAAGCGTGAGTTCCTTCAATTCATAATTAAATTACGGTACTTGATTAATCATAATTATATCTATTTGAATATAGCTAGATTTTATTGATTTTATGCAACTTTCCTACCTCCAAAGAAGAAATTATTACCATTTTGTAAAGCTTTAAGTGAAATTTTAATATTGCAATTATGACTGTAATGTTGTTAATACTACCTTTTTATGTCAGTTGAGAATGTATTTGTATCAATTTTAAATAAACACTTAATCATGGTTACATAGATGACCTTCTAGTCAAAATCTTGGTGTTATGATTTTTGTTTAGTATTTAGGGTTTTGATACAAATCAATTACACAATTAGTAAAAGGTCATTTTAATAAAAATTGCGTATAGTCATATTTCTCAAGATCATAGAATGATCTCTTATTCAATTTCTCAGAGTTATGATTAATTCTAATGGTACATTTTCGATTTCCTGTCTTTCAATCTTTTCTTAATGGTATAATGTGCTTAATTATTTGCTTAAATGGCTTGATTTTCCTTAACAACATTGCTTGATTTATTCATTTCTTTCTTTATGTATCAAATGAACGTCAAAGACTTAATTATTTCTCAGAATAGTTTGATGCTTGATACGATTATTGATCCTATTCATAACCCATGCAATGAACATTGAAATCACGGTAATTAACGAGAAAGGAATGCAAAGCATTTAAGTACGGTGGTGAATTATTGGATGCTAATGGCGTTTTCTGTTTGCATGTTGAAGTTTTTTCAAGGACTGTCCACACCCTGACGAAAATCAACGACGCCATTTAAGTAGGGAACTAGGCCTTGAATGTAGACAGATCAAATTTTGGTTCCAGAACAAGAGAACTCAAACAAAGGTGTGGACTTGGATTCGCATTCGCGATTGAAGTTTTGAGTTTTGATATTCTTTCAATGTGTCTGATGAAGATTGGATGATCTCTGCATGTTCATGTGTACTTTTTCAGGCCCAGAACGAGCGAGCTGATAACTCTATACTTAGGACAGAGAACGAACGGATACAGTGCGAGAATCTAGCTATTAAAGAAGCCTTGAAGAAAGTCATTTGCCCAGCTTGTGGAGGCCCTCCTTTTGGCGAAGAAGAAGCCCAACGTAGTTTGCGCAAATTACAATTAGAGAACGCCCAGTTGAAAGAGGAGGCTAGTCTGCCAAATCTTAAACGTTACTTTTGACTCTCTGTTCTATATATTTGGATCAGTGTAAACTATAACCTAATCAAACTGTATAACAAAAGGTCTTTCTTCTGTTGATAGGCCAGTTTGGTTAATAAGCTAGTGAATAATTATATTTTGAAACTGATTCATTATGCAGCACGAGAAGGTGACCAGCCTTCTTGCCAAGTACATTGGAAAACCAATATCAGAAATTGATGCATTGCTGCCTGCTTCAGGATCAATATTAAATATACTGCCACAGGGTCTAGCTAACCAAAGGGTTGGAAGCTCAGGAGGTGATAATGAACTGAACTCAAGAGTTCCTGAAAATAATATTCTATCGGTTTACCAAGTTAAGGGAATGTCAGAGATGGAGAGAGCACTCATATCAGAGACTGCTGCTGGTGCTTTGGATGAATTGATAAGGCTTTTGCGGGTTAACGAGCCTCTCTGGATCAAGCCCTCATCTAGTGAAAGATATGTACTTGACCGAGATAGCTATGACAAAGTGTTCCCTAGGATCAGTCACTTCAGGAGCTCTACTGCACGTCTCGAGTCATCCAAGTACTGGGGAATTGTGACCATGAATGCTGTTAACTTGGTGGAAATGATCTTAAATTCGGTTAGTGGCTGCGTCAACTCTTTATCGTTTGTTTTTGTCTTTTTCCCATCAAATCCATTTCTAGAGAGAGTTGAACTGAATGCATTTGCGCTTTGAATTTCTAGGACAAATGGGTGGATCTTTTCCCAACAATTGTCACAAGTGCCAGAACGATTGGAGTTTTTGACCCTGGAATGTCAGTGGACAGAAGTGGTTCATTGCAGGTGGTAAGTATGTTTTGTCAAATTGTAGGAAATATTTGAAGGAAGGAAAATGTTGTGTGTGTGTGCTAAGGCTGAAAGGTATTAACTTCAGATGCACGGCCAAATGCACATACTGTCACCTCTGGTTCCACCTAGGGAGTTTTACTTCCTTCGCCATTGTCAACGAATTGAGCTTGGAGTATGGGTGATCGTTGATGTCTCCTACGACTCATTGAACGAAAACATATGGCCGTCACGCTCTTGGAGGCTTCCGTCAGGAGTCATGATTCAGGAGATGCCTAATGGTTGCTCTAAGGTGCCTTATATCATTACAATGCTCCGCCGTTCCTTTTTTTTTTAACCATGTTTATCCCATGAGGTGATGTTTCTATACCAAAATTACATATACATGAAAAAAATGGCAGGTTATATGGGTGGAACATGTCGAGGTTGATGACAAAACGCAAACGCATCGCCTCTACAGGGATCTCATAAGTAATGGGCCTGCATATGGAGCTCATAGAATGGTTATTAACCTGCAAAGGATGTGTGAGAGATTAGTATTCTTCTCCAGGGAAATTTCACCTACTCACCCGGAAGTAGGTGGAGTCTCAGGTAACACATAAAACAAGGTTGATTATATTGATAATAGAATCAGCACATGCTGATGTTCTTGGACACATGCAGTGATTACTTCGGCAGAAGGTAGAAGGAGTGTAATGGAACTGGCACACAGGATGGTGAAGAACTTCTGTGCAGCACTGAGCATGTCAGGCAAGTTGGACTTTCCGCAACTGTGTGAGATCAACAACAGTGGGGTTCGTGTATCCGTTCGCCAAAGCACAGGGAGAGGGCAGCCAGGTGGTACCATTGTTAGTGCAGCCACTTCACTATGGCTTCCTCTTCTGCATCAACGTGTCTTTGATTTCTTCACTGACCAGAGAACAAGACTACAGGTACAATAATATTATCTTGCTTTGCTTTGCTCTGATAATAAATGAATAATATTTGTGTTGAACAAACAGTGGGATATTCTGACCAACGGCAATCCTGTCCACGAAATCGGCCATATCTCCACTGGAAATGATCCTGGGAACTGCATTTCCCTCATTCGTGTACGTAAAAGTGAAATTGTTTTTCAAGTGGCTTAACAAAGTGTTGATCTTCATTGCTTAAATTATAATGCATACAGCCATTTGTGCCAACGGAGAACAACATAATGATGCTCCAAGAGAGCAACAAAGACCCAATGGGATCCATCATCGTATATGCTCCAATTGACATCCCAACCATGAATTTAGCAATCAACGGAAAAGATTCGTCTGTCATTCCCATCCTTCCGTCAGGGTTCATAATCTCTGATGATGGCCGCTCAGAGATATTTGGTGGAGGTGGAGTTTCTTCATCATCAAACGGTGGAAGATCATCGGCGTCATCTTCATCATCATCATATGGTTCTCTCCTCACACTGGCTTTTCAGATACTAGTTTCCACCTCCACCAAAGAGCTCAACATGGAATCTGTGGCAACTGTTAATACCCTCATCAGCTCCACTGTCCACAAGATTAGGGTTGCTCTCAATTGCTCTAGTATCGAGTAGTCTAAAATGAGAGGGGTCATGACAAATATAATTTTTTAATGTTAATCTTTGGTGCTTCGGCCAAGCCCAGGATATTTGTATGTTTCATGTTAATCATATTTTGTGGTTTAGACTTGTTTTACTTTAGATTCATTTCTGTAATGTAAAAACCTTCACTAAATGTCAAATTTATGCTCTTAAATTTATTGCATAAACTGAGTTACTTTCATGAAAAATTTGAGGGGTCATAAACGATTTCACTTAAAACTCAAATCATCTTATATAGAATTTTCCTAAGAATGTGAAATTTAATAGTACAATAATTCACTACAACTATACTCCACAATAACTATTGAATAGACAAATAAAGTATACTAAAATTTAATGAGATTAAACTAATTATGCCTAGTCCTCGAACACTACTAAATTAATATTTCACTATTTCAAATAAATAATACAAGCGAAATGTTACAAAGAGAGAGAGAGAGAGAATTTTTGTCTTAAGAAAAGATAGGCAATTTTGGGATATTCAATAAAGTTGAAGGATCCCTTCTTTTATAATTTAAGGAGGCTCCTCAATTTTCATATTTCTCCAATGTGGGAAGTATATAACTCAATAATGCTTCACCTTAGCATATTTTTCATTTTCAAATCTCTTACAAAACTCATCTTTAGTAATATCTTCAAATGTGCTTCAAAATGCTCATCTTTAATTTATAGTAATATTGATCAAGTCCAAACAATGTTAGAACTTGATCGTAATCATCACCTTTGTCAACATATCAATAGGATTCTCAGTGGTCTTAATCTTCTAAATTACTACTCCACCTTCTTTTAGAATCTCTCGTCCAAAGTGATAATGGACATCAATATGCTTCGTCCTTGCATAATAAACATAGTTTCTTTAATAAAAGGATAGCATTCTGACTATCACAATGCACTTCGATTTGCTTCTGTTGAACCCGTAATTTACCAAGCAATCCTTGAACCAAAATTGTCTCCTTTACAACCTCTATAGTTGTCATATAATCTGTTTCCGTAGTTGACAAAGTAACTACTGACTATAAGGTAGACCTTTCATTGACTAGTGCCTTTATAAGAGTAAACACATAGCCAGTAGTTGATCGGAATCACAATATCCAACTACACATTGACCGCCTTGCTTATCCCATTGAAATACTAAACTAACATCTATGGTGTTCAAAATGTACCGTAGAATCCATTTTATAGCTTGTCAATATTCCTTTCTAGGATTATGCATATACTTGCTCGTAACCTTAATTGCTTATGAAATGTTGGGCCTTGTACACACCATAGCATACATAAAGCTACCAACAACATTTGCATATGATACTTTTGACATGTATTCCAATTATTCATCATTCTTTGGAGATAAAGATGAACTGAGCTTGAAATGAGAAGCAAGCGAAGTATTGACAGGCTTTGACTTTTCATTCTAGCCAAAACATTTTAGTACCTTTCTTAGATATTGTTTATGAATCAATCAAAGTCTCCCCAATTCCCTATCTCTGCTTATCTCCATGTCGAGAATCTTCTTGGCTTCACTTAGATCCTTCATTTTAAACTCATGATTCAACTGAATCTTTAATCATTCAATTTCTCTTAAATTCTTTAAAGTTGTCAGCCATATCGTCAACATACAAGAGAATATAGATGTAGGATCCATCTTATAGCTTGCGAAAATACATAAAGTGATCGTATTTATTTCTTATATACTTCTGTCCCATTATAAACTTGTCAAATCGCTTGAACAACTGCCTCAAAGATTGCTGCAAGCTGTCTTGCTTTATAACAAACATCATTCTTGTAAGGAAATCCATCTTTGTTTGGATATACCCATTTGCATCCAATTGTCTTCTTTTCCTTTGGGAGACTAACTAGCTTCCGCGTCTAATTCTTATGAGGAGATTGTATTTCTTCATTCATAATTATTCTCCACTTATCTTCTTCTGAATCTTGGACTACTTTCTTATAAGTGGAAGAAATGTCATCAATTTCAATTGAAGATTCATAAGCCGTCATAGTAACATAACGAACAGATATTTGAGTATTCCTTTTTGGCTTTTTCAATGCAATTGGTAATTGTTGCTATGGAGGTTCTTGTGTTAGAACCTCTTCTTCATCTGACTACTCTTTTTCCACAGGAGTTTTTATATGTGCCTCATTATTTGCTAGGGTAACAATTCTTATTTTAAACTCCGTCTGTTTTAGAGTAATATTTGTTTGTTTAATATTTTCAATTGTCCCCTTTCTTAACATGGTAGTTAGCAGTGAAATCAAGCACATGTAAGGAATCATAATCAATAGTAGGTTTTCTAAACTATTTTTCCAATGGCATTTTACCAATAAAAGCACTAGATGGTAGGTGGTTGACAAGATGGCAATCATATGTAACAACTTCAGCCCATTCTCTGCCCAACCTAGCATTGGACAATATATGCCTAACTTTCTTCAGTAATGTCTGGTTCATACTTTCTGCCACTCATTTTGTTGTGATATATCCCTAACTGTGAAGTGTTTGACAATGCCTTTATCTTCTCAAAACTTGAAAAATGGATCACTCATGTACTCTCCATCATTATCTCTATGAAGATGTTTGATCCTTCTACCTATATAAGTTTCCATAATCTTCTTCCATTTGAGGAAAACTCCTAGCACTTCATCTTTAGTCTTCATAGTATACACTCACACTCTCCAAAAAAAATCATCAACAAAGGTCACATAATAGTGTTTTCCTCCTAAAGAAGCTACCTTGCAAGGTCTTCACACATCAAAGTGAACATAATCCAAAATCCTTTAGTATCATGCATTGTTGTTCCAAATTTTACCCTTGTCTTCTTCCCTTTGATACAATGCTCACAAAAATCTATTTTACAAGTCTTCACACCTTTCAACAATCCTTGCTTTATTAAGTGATTCAAGGATTTTTTTTCACCTATGTGCCCTAAGTGCATATGTCATAACCTGGTTGCTTCTAGCTCCTTCTTATCACTAGAAGTTGTTACTGCTACTATTTCAATAACAATAGTACCTAGATAATGGAATAATATATTATTATTCTGTACTCCCTTTAATACCACAAGTGCGCCAGAGATGATCTTCATTACTTTATATTTTGTTCCCACTTTAAACCCTTTTTCTTCTAGGGCCCTTAAAGAAATGAGATTTTTCGATAGACTTAGCACATAACAAACATCTATCAAGATTTTGATTGATCCATCTTGATTCCTCAAACAAATGGAAGCAATCTCAAGTGTGGTAAAAGGGAAGTCATTTGTTGTGTGAACAATTCCATCTTCTAGTTCTCTCAAATCATAAAACCAATCACATTAGGACACATATGATAACTACATCATGAATCAAGCAACCATGCACTAGTAGAGCTAGTTGATAATGTAACAGCAAGTGAAAAAATTGAATCTTCATCATTACACTCAACTATATTTGAATCTGCAAAAATATTTCCTTTATCAAGTTTGCCTTTATTTTTAATTTTAAGACAATCCTTCTTCCAATGCCTTTTGTCCCGACAAATGGTACATTTATCTTTGCTTAGTTTGGTTCTCGACTTTGATCTCCCATTCTTTCCTTTAGTTTGGTTCTATGAATGACCTTTGATCACCAAAGCTTTCACTGCTCCATTTGTACGTTTTTTACTTTATCTTCCTTCTCAATTTATGATTGTACAAAGCAACTGTAACTTCACTAAGAGACAGCAGCCTTTCCATATAGTAAAGTAGTTTCAAGAAACTCAAACATCTCAAGAAGAGATCTTAGCAATATCAAAGCCAGATCTTCATCTTAAAATGTCACATCCAAATTCCTTAATTTAGTGACTAATTGATTAAAACCAATGATTTGATAATTTATAGTGGTACTTAGAACATAAAAGAAACGAAATAGTCTCTTCTTCATATAGAGCTTATTCTAGCTACTTTTCTTCAACAACAAAAAATCCAACACGTTCCATAATTTATATACAGAAGTTTCTTTCAAGAAATCATAAACTCTCTGGAAAGACATGGTTGAATTGTATCACATATCAAACGATTTAGTCTTCCAATTTTTTGCCTCAAGATCATCTGATTTTTTTTCTTCAATGACAATGTCAAGGCCTTGTTGAAAGGAAGCGTCTTGAATCTCATTTTATCACATGCCAAAATGACTCGTACCATCAAAAATCTCTACTACAAATCTTGCATTTGTCATTGTAGTTCTCGCCAAAATAGACAAGGAAGGCGAAGTTGACATGAATGACGTGAAATTTTGTCTATCTTCTATCATCTTTGCTACAATCTCTATTCAATAGTCGTCGATTCGAAATGCCAAAAATCCATGGAAATCTTTACTGATGTGGAATATTAGACTATGTTACAATCACAAAGCATATTAAGAGGAAATCTTCGTTCTGGTATGACTTATTGCGTAAACTCGTGTTATTTCCTACCAATAATAACAAATTCATAGTTACCAAAAAAATAGCAAATTCATCTCAAGCACTATTATGTTGGTAAATGAAATGTGAACGAATGTATTAAAAATCATACCATGTAAATTTCCATAAAAGACTCAAGGGATATCAAATGATCCATTTAATCTTACTAGATAGAATATTATTAGACACATAATTTAATAACACAATAATTTACCATAAATATACTTGACAATAGCTATTAAATGGACAAATAAAGAATACCAAAATTTAATAAAATTTGGCCAATTATATCTAGTCTTCAAACACTACTAAATTAATATTTTACTATTTCCAATAAATAATACAAGTGAAATATTACAAACCTTCTTTTATAACTTAAGGAAGCCCCTCGATTCCTCAATTTTTATATTTCTCCAACGTGAAAAATATGTCACTCAACATATTCAACCAAGTGATTTTGCGATTACAATAGACTAGTTAATTGAGTATTAAATTTTTTGTCTTAAACCTTCTTTTATAACTTAAGGCAGCTCCTCAATTTTCATGTTTCTCTAACGTCAAAAATATCTCACTCAACAAATTCAACCAAGTGACAAATTTAATCACATACAACTTTTCCGCCTTGCTTTCACACACTTTCTGATCTCAATACATAAATAGTACGAGGGCTGGTTAGCTAAGATGTGAAATGTCTTGCATTTACTTGTGCTACTCCCACAATCACTATCCACCACAAATCTCTTCGATATGATATATTCAGCCTTCACGTAAGGTAAAGATTGTTTATTACATATTTTATTAGGCAACTATGGATTTTCAGCTTCAAGCAACCAAAGCTCTCATCGCATAGCAAAAGGATACAGTCTTCCAAGTATTCCCGTGAAAAAGAAAAGAAAATAGCTGCCAAAATATATGCCCGAGTTTAGACATTGCAACCACTTATTTTCCTACCAAAATACAGCGGAGCTGTATGGAGTGAACCACGTATAAGATCTCTTAGCAAAGTGGCACGAGAATACTCTCTCAAAGGTCCTCAGGGCCATTAATTTCCTGAAATTATAATAATTAGTAAAACGAGTATGTTGTTACTGCTGCTGCGTTTATCAAAGGTATCTGTCAATTCTAACGATTTACCTTGTTCTGAATTACTGCACCATCGGGAATTTCCACCTTCGCACCTAATTTGGCAACAATACTCACTTTTCCCTGAAAAAGAAAGAAACGATAAATAAGCACCTGTAGAGTCACAAGCTCAGCTCTACCTAATCCAATGATTGTAAGTAACATTTACCTAAACCCAAGGAAGTTTAAAGACATGCATCGCTAGTTTTAATCATTGTTACATTTTGATCCTACTCATTGTAGTCCAGAAGAAAAGGGAAAATTGTAAGAAACGGAAACAGAAGATCCACCATTTTCAATAACGGTACCATCCGTTTGACAAGTGAAGTTGCTCCACATGCCTAAAGCCAATTCGGTTAAACTCATCCTATCAACCCTGGCATTCATTTTCCTCTTCACACCAGCCATATCAAAAGCATTCAACACAAAATTCCACATCAAACATGCAGACCAGAAGCAAGTTCATTGAATTCCATAATTCTGCTAATTTCTAGGTGACCAAGTTCTTGATTGGTCAACAGATTGCAACATAATAATAATTAAAAGCAACAATTAGAAGAATCAATTCATGCTAAAATCTTACTAGGATCCCGTTAATGCAACTAAATTTAATGTACTTGTGGATTTTCCTATCAATATACCATGCAATTTGGCTAGTAAAATAATGGAACCTTTTCAATTCTGAAAGTTCTTTGGCTTTCCAGTGTAATCAAAGACAGGACAGTGATCATTTCCCGCAGTACCATTTAAAAATCATGATTTGTGCAAGCCGTAATCATATACCTACTAAGCTACCACCCTTACGCCATCAACCTACTTTTATATAGCTAGACTATCAACCAAAGCAAGTCCCAGCAGCACAATCAACTCAGACCACGACTCATGAACCAGTATAAATTCCTGTACTTGCCATAATATGGTAATTCATCATATAATTAGCATGAAAAATGGACACAAATAAGTTGCCTCTATGAAATTTGAAGAAACAACTATTTGATAAGAAATCAGAATGCAAACAAATACCTTGAGAGTAATATTGGCACCAAACCATACGTCACCAGCCACCTTAAGGCTATCAAGCTCAATGATACTAGGCATTGACTTAAATCGACTTAAGAAGTTCCCAACCTGTGAAGGGTAACATATTAACAAGAATAGCCTATTTTGCTCATGAAATGTCTGTAATAAGCAAATTAAAATTCACCTTCTTAAATTCTGGGCCCAGCTCAATAGAAGGATTTGTGGGATTAATTCTAGCTTTATTTCGGACTATATAGCCATCTTCTAATGTGTAAAGATCAGACTGCAAGATAATAGAGTTAATTAGTCCTGCCAAAACTGTTGGTCAAAAATATAAACCTGAAAAATAAAAGAGAGAAACCTGGACAAGAAGCAAATCTGAAGTTGTCTTCACAGGAAGGAATCGAGATCGAGGTACATTTATACCAATAGCATGATCAAAAAACTGGTACATAGAGGTGGAAATTTTAGATCAAATGAAGTCCACATTTGACATTCACAAATTCTTATAAATTAGTAAGTGAACAAGTACCCTAATTGCTGCACCAGCTGCTGTTTCTAGCTGAAGGACTTTGATTCCATCCACTTCCTGAAATAGAAAAACGTTCATGTTGTCTATTCATTGGCCATCTAATTATTGAACCTTTGACTCCATCGCCTCATATGACAGAGCAGATACAGAAGAAAACCTTAGGGTTTGGAATTATCTCCATCTTTAGGGCATCTGTTTCGACAAGCCTTTTGATGGCCTTTAAGTTGACCCACCTGTTATAGGATCCATATTAGCACTATAAATCAAGTGAATGCTAACAAATTAATGACAATTTTGACTTACAAATTGTTTGTATTGAAAATTTTGAACTTCTCTATTGACTTGAATTCATTGACCTGTTTCAAATATAAAACAGTTGCACATATATGAAAATGTTGAAAAAACGAATAGCAGGCTGCATAAACGTTAGATATGCTTGGGGTTGGCTTAAGGTTCAAAGTATGATTAGGTAAAAAGGCGCCACAGTCTCCTCAACAAGGGCCCATACGTTTGTTGATATACAGGTTACAGCAGATGGTTTGAATAGCTCTAGAATATAGGAAGAAGTTGACAAAAGCAGACTATCAATGGAAAAGAAAGATGGAACACAAGCTTACATGCTCATCAGGGACCTGGGCTATCTCCAGTAGCTGCATCACATAATAGAAAGCATTAGTTAAACTGGACGCAACTCTACTTTTCACCTTTTTAGTAGGGAGCTTGACAAGGTTTTAAGGGACAGTTGCACCAAATATTCAAGTTAATGTTGAGCGTACAAAAAATGGCAGAAATGTTACTAATCTTGGAAGTTTAAAAAATGCTGAGTAAAAATATGGGTGACAAAAGCAGAGCATATCCACTTTGGGAAGTAGTGGAGACAGAACTCTCCATTAATCATCTGCAACGCTACTATAAGGGACCGTTAAAGAATTCATGTGCACAACAGTTAAAAGGGGCAAAAGCTTCAAAGGAATAGTTGGTTACAATCTCAACCAAAACATAATAATATAGGGTGTTATAGAAAAACGAGAGACCTTTCAAATTATGTTCGTCCACTTTAAATATCAGAAAGATTGTCACTAGTTGCAGAACAGTATACATTGCATGCAATTCTCCACAAGGGGAAAAAGTTGCCCTTAAAATAATCCAAAAAGGGCCAAGTCCATCACCCGAGGTGATCTTTAATTTAAAATGTAACCAAAGAGCTAAAACTCAATAGGTAGTGAAATTACGTCTCTAACTTTAACATCAATAAAAAGTTATTTCCAATCTGAGTACTGTTGGAGGAACATGGAACCCATGGCCGCATTGCTTACACAAGTTGTAGGTTTTCTCTTAAAAGAGTTTGTAAACGTGTTGAATTTGCAAAAACAGTGTTAACTAATCTAAGAGAGTAAGCAGCTTTAACAGTTTAAATAAGATTCAGAGTTTGACTCCAAACAGTCATGTTCCCAGCTTTACTCGTGATACCAATCCATATGAATAAACCAAATGAACAAAATAGTATGATTTAGCTACACATGACATACAAATACCACATACGTCAAACAGTTTCACTATGAAATGGAAAAAGGAATATTAAAACGGGGGTATATCCTTTTGTTCCAATTCCAAATATGTATTAGATCAGCAGTTATTTGATTTTAGAACGTTTGCACACTATTGGTTACTTTTTCAAGTGCAGCAGACACTAGCAAATCATCTATAAGTTGGTCTGATCACATTCAACGTCTCCACAGATGATCCTAAGCCAGGAAAGAGAGAGAGAAAAAAAAAAGCCAGGAACAAAATATAACAATAGCAAAGAAATGTGTACCTCAACTTTCCCTTCATAAGAAATGAGAGTCCCACCTTTAACATCAGCAAGGGTTTTAGGAGTCACCTACAAGAAGGATGAGACCATATAAAAAAGCTCTATTAAGAAAAATCAAGTGAGATAATATCTTGTTACCTCCATACAGTACTCATTCTTGTTTTTGATTAAATGGTTCAAGATTTCTGGAACATAGAGTCAAGGATAATAGTGGTCTAAAGGTTTAACTTTCAACCATTTCACCATTTAACTCTAATAGTAGCACGAAACTAGAATTTGGATACTCAAGTCAACAACTGCACCAAGGTTATCCGAGTTAGCAACAAACACATACTCCTTGCCCTGAAAATGTGAAACGTAAATAAAATAGGTAAGCCCTTCAAGCAATTAATGCGAGGAATGCTCAACATCTTATTGAAAATAAAGAATCTGCACCACACTACCAACCTGTGATAATAAAGCATCAAGCTTGCCACTGTTATACAAGGATGGGAAAACATCACCATGACCAGGAGGATACCTTCAAATGCAATCAATTATCATGAGCATAAAGAATATAGCAGCAGAGTGAACTTTTCATGGACAAACATTCAACAATAAATAGCATTTACAGTGTCTCTCTTCCTACAAAACTACACACCAAAAATATTTCAAAATTTTCTCAGTAAAAATATTGATAATCCATCAAATAAAAAGCCAGGAGCAAATGAATGATACAAATCAACCCTGCTTTGAAATTGATAAAACTGTAAAGGCGAAGTATTAAGGAACTTTTAATTCAACCTTTCAAATCTCAACGACTACAAGCCATAAGTATACCATGTCAGTGACACCTGAAGTTATGAAAAGGTTAACACGTTTACAAACTCATATGCATTGTTTATTAAAGTCCTCCCTCCCTCCCTAACAAAATTAAGAACCACACAGTTGGTGGGGTCCATATCTCATGCAGGTATCTGATAGAATGTACAATTCAGATGGACAAAAGCAGTAAAGTCTGTGTATCCACAAAATCATTCTCCATCAAAGTTATATTGATTATATAGATGAATACCATCCATCTTTTCCAGTCTGTCCTTTGCTTGGCAGTGGCATGAAATCATTAACAACAATACGAGGATATTGGCTCTGTGTAAATCCAAGGGGATAAACATAGGTTACTTATTTTATGTTATCTGCAGAGCCACAATTTTGACAAGCAACCCAAACAGCAGCTCTACACACCTGATTAAATGTATGAATCTCGACATTTGATTTTGTGTACTTCTCCACAATCTAAGTAGGAAAAGAAGTTGTTAGATCATCACTAAAATGAAACCAAAAGAAAAAAAAAATCAAAGAAAGCATTAAGATCAAGGACAGACCTTAAGTGTATCCTCATGAGTGTTGAATGAGTTCATAAGAAGGAGAGGAACTTTGCAGCCATATTTAGAATTGAGATTCTATAACAGTTCAACTGTAAGTCGCCAGTAAAGGGGAAAAAAAGATCATAAAAGGAAAAGCAAGACGAAGTTAACCTCAATTTGAATGACAATAAGGTCAAGAAATGTCAGTCCATTGCGAACTTCGATGACAGACCTGAATTATGGAAAATCGTTAAACTTACACCGCTGCTGAAATCAGAACCTAATTTACAAAGTGATATAAGCCCGCTACACTTTCATGCTTTCCTGCAAATCTATATCTCTGACATTTAAGTTTCAAGTACGATGGACGCACTCACGCACCCCTTGACATGTGCGAGGGATGGAGACTATACGTTAAATGTATTTGATTAAAATTCTGAGAATGCAGTGAGAAAAAGGACATACTTGGGACCGGTGCAACCCATTGTTGTCCCCAAACCTCCATTAAGCTTCAGAACAACGAGCTTGTCCAAAAGTTTCCTGGTTTCAGCGGGATCTGTATGCAAAAAGAAGATTGATAAAGCTTCTGATAGTGGTGGAATAGAAAGGAACACTCAGTAATGGAGAAAGATAAACGATTGAAAGCATTACCATCAGAAGTAGGCGCCAAGCTATCATAAGGAATTACAACTTCGTCGGTGGGTGTTTTGATCTTACTCCACTCGATTTGTTGAGCTTCTCCACTTCATTTATGTCATAGTAATTATTAATAAGAAACAATCTTGATAATATGATACTAAACCGAAGATCTCGCGCATCTAAGCAAATTCTGAATGATTATTAAGAAGAAAAGAAAATGAAAAAAGACTAGTAGAAGTCATAGAGTGCGACAGAAGGAAATATACCACTGTAAGTGGCATATTGATGAAACACATGAATGGCGTACAAACACGTAGTAACATGATAGCGTGAAATCACCTGAGATAGCGAGCAACAAGGTTGATGAATCCATTTTTCTCGTTCTGACTACAGCAACAGGAAAACGCCAACAAATTAGTAAAATACATGAATCCGAGATGGTTGACATTAATAGAGAGCGAATTGTAATAAGTTTGAGAATGATAAGATAACCTGATTTGGTTAAGATCATCAACAGCAGTCTTCAGCTGAGCGAGCTTATCAGTAGCAGCCGCCATTGATGAGTTGAACTAACTCACTAAGAGAGAGATGGTCTCCTGACTGTGCTCTGTTATGTTCCGCAATGTTCTGGAAGGAGACAGACGAGATGGAGATTATATACATAGTATGAAACTGTGGGTTGGGTAAATTATGTAATTTTATCAAATACAAAGTGCATTTATGAATGTATACTTATATTCTTCTTCTAACCTTTAATACTTATCCATTCGAAAAAGAAAAAGAAAGGCAATGAAAGTAATATTCCCTTTTCTTATTTTCAAATAATTAGTTTTTATTATTATTCCTACGTTTAATATTTATTTAGTCTATGGTTTGAGTGCATTTTATCTTTTATAAAGGTTTCTTTTTCTTTTTTAATTTGTAAAAATGGTTGAAGTTACTTTAATTGAGGGCGTGGCTTTACAAAGTGGATGGGATTTTTTCTTTTTTCTTACTTTATGTTGGTTTCAATATCGTTGTTTGGAGTATAGTGACACAGGTGCTTTAAGTTGGTTGGCTATTGATGAACAGGTGTTAGGGTATTGTTTATGAAAAGTTTATCAACCCAAACGAGTATGCCGAGCCACTGCTGGTGAGGACATTGCAATCACACTACTTTTTAGTGTTCTGCTCCAAATGACACTGGTATAATTATATTTAAAGAATAGGTGATTAATATACTCACACTGTAAGTTGCAGAACATATATGTCTGATATGTGGCTCCACTCAATATATCTTGAGTTTTCAATATGAGCTTATAGCAAGTCAAGTTACAAAGGAGGCCTTAGGCACCCAAGATCTTTTTCATACAATGTGGTACCAATCAACTTTAGGATGATGCTGAATAATGGCTTTAAGACAACTTTGATTAGTGAAATCCCTTCCTTTATTAAGTAGCCAGTGGAAACTATCATGATCATTCCTTGTATATGCTTTAATAAAAGAATATATGATCTGCCTCCTTCTAATAATATAAATGAAGTAATAAAAGTATTATTTCCTCTCATCTAACTGCCAAATGCTGGAATACTTGAGGTATACTTCATTGATCCACTTGGACCAAAGAAATTCCTTGTCTGTGAACAATCTCTAAATTCTCTTAGCAACTAAGTAGGTTTAGCTCTTATTTGTCTCTTCTCCAAAGAAGTAGGCCCCAAAGATGTTCCCATTTGATTTTAGCCCCTCTAAAATTGTCAATAGCACCAATCCATATGAATTTTTTAATACTTTCTATAAGCTCCTTATTAATCCTTTTAAGAAAGAATAAATGGAAGCTCCAATGAATGTGAAGGCTTCTTAACACAAAAGTGATGAGCATAAGTCTCCCTATATAAGATAGAGACTTATTTTGCTAAGAGTTTGTTCTTTTTCTATATCTTTCCAGTAAAGAGAGATAGTCCTGGTAACTTAACTTCTTGAAAGAAATAGGAACCCCCAGATGCTTAAAAGATAGGGGTGAACATTCAACCTATTAACAACTCCATCTTGCAGTTGAATTAACATCATATGAAACATACAACATGCTCTTCTGTAAGTTGCTATCAAAACTTCAAAGCTTACAAGACACGTTAGCAGAGTTTAACAAGATTAAGAAAAACACGAGTCAGCCCTAGAAAGCAATATCAAGCCATTTGTAAAACTAAGATGAGTAAGTTCTACAGCTTTTCATTTATGATGATACTTGAAATTGTAGCAATTCTGATTATTTTTCAAAATCAGCCTTGTAAGAATTTCCAAAGCAACCATAAGAGTAAAAAGGGATCTCCTTGCTTAATCCCATTGGTTCCCTGAAACGTAGAGTGCGATTACCATTAATTAGTATGCTAAAAGTAATGGTAAGGACATATTGTTTGACCAGTATGACATATTAGTCAACCAGTAAATTAATTAATGTTACTACAAACTCTTAGTACATCAAATTTGATATCTTCAACCCATATTGATCAATCAGTATCCCACATAGGTCAACTGATACCCTATAAACCATGATTTTAATAACTTCAAATACTCAAAGTAAATTTGTTTGACGTAATTATAATTTAAACACTTTCTAAAATTTTCGTCAAAATTTTCGCTAAAAAGTGTTTGAAAGATTAAAGGACTTTTCTCCTAAAACCAAAATCTTTAACACTAACATGAAAGATTTATACATGGTGAGCCTTTGAGATTCCAAACTAACAAAGTGAGATTGCAATAAATAATATAAAATATAAAATGTTCTTAATATGCCTTAATTATCTTGTGGTTTCATCGTCACTTTGTAAGTTGCAAACTTTATCTTTTCTTTTATAATCTTTATAAAGTATCTTCTTAAGTTTATGAATACATATAATTTTCATAATGTTTTTTATAAAAATAATAAGCTCATTAGTAGTACATGTGTTTTTTATCATCAAAACATCGATTAGAACCTCCTTTAGTTCAACAATCTCCCTCTTTTTAGTGATGACAAAATATTTATGATATTATAGAGCAATAAGAAAATAAGCTAACAAATA
The DNA here is from genome assembly GCA_027564335.1 of Erythroxylum williamsii. Classification (NCBI taxonomy): domain Eukaryota; kingdom Viridiplantae; phylum Streptophyta; class Magnoliopsida; order Malpighiales; family Erythroxylaceae; genus Erythroxylum; species Erythroxylum williamsii. The sequence goes on from JANITW010000007.1 coordinate 1,091,702, forward strand.
CCTATTCATTTCATGATAATAATTAACTCCCTATTAATTAATGCATAA
>JANITW010000007.1:1107404-1126078 GCA_027564335.1 Erythroxylum williamsii
GGATCCTGGGTTTCGGGAAAGTCCCGGGAACAAAATTTTTTGTTTTCCGCTGCCGGTACATGTGATGTACCTCCCGGTATTTTCCTACAGTATGATCATAAAAGCTAGACTTAAAACTTAGAAGATTAATAGTAGAGCTGAACTTAGTAAACTAGGCTCAAGGAGCTTGTTGAAGTCCATTCAAGACTTTACGAAGGTGACAAACCTTCTTAAGTGGATGGTTATAGCTAGGTATAGGTTCTATATACACTTCTTTGATTAGATTGAGAAAGACATTTTTGACATCCATCTAGAATAGCTGCCAATGCCTGTTAGCAGCAAATACAATAAAACTATGAACTGAGGTCAAACAAGCTATAAGAGCAAATGTCCCTCATAATCAATGTCACATTCCTAAGTAAATTACTTAATAAGTAGTTGGGCTCTATATCTTTCAATGGATCCACCAATTCAAATATTGATTTTATAGAACTTCCTGCAACCAATAACAAACATATATGGAGGTAAGTCTACCAAGTCCCAAGTATTAGTGTTGGAAAAAGTTTGTAGTTCTTTTACCATTGTTCTTTTCCACAAAAGGTTATAGTTAGCCTTAGTATTGGCACGAAGTTTATGCAAGAGACAATATTGGAATAAACGTGTAAACATTTAAGACAAACACATGTGTGACTTATTAAAGTATACGAAAAGGAAGGGTTTGAGACTCAGTAGGTTATATTGAAGAAGTAGATGGAGAAGGGTTAATTTGTGAAAGTGGAGGGTCCACCATTAAGGAAGATACAATGGGATTATGTGTAAGTATGTTAAATTGCTAGAGCTGTTAGATGAACCTACAATAGAAATGTCAAAGAACAAGGATTCTTTTGAATCAGAGAAGAAGGTTCACTAACCTAGAATTTTAGGTGTGTAGAAAACATCATATACGCCTAAAAATTTACATGTAGAGAGATACGAAGTCTCTAAGGTAGGAGATCCCATCATATATACCCTTTGTGTTCTATGTCATACCTAAGGAAACAACATAAGCGTGTTCATGGCTATAGTTTAAGGTTATAGGAGAACAAAGCAAGCACACAAAAAAAAAACTTAAGGCACTAATAATCAAAAGCACAATTGAATAATCATTTATAGGGAGATTTGTTAGCTATGATAAGGGAAGGGATACAACTTAGAATGTAGGTAGTAATAAAAGACGTTTATCCCTCAAAATTTTCAGGATGGGAAGAGGATATGAGGAGGGTTAGAATAGTATCAAGAATAGACCTATGTTTTCGTTCTATTTGACCATTTTATTAAGAGGTATTGAGACAAGATCTTTGAATGATAGTCCCTTATTGAGCAAGAAAGGTGGTAAAATTTGTATCTTTGTATTTCACAACATTATCAACATGAAATATTTTAATTTTGCAAAAGAAATGAGTTTGAATCATATTAGCACAATGAGTGTAAATAGAAAACATTTTAGAATTATGATGCATTATATAAATGCATGTATAATGAGAAAAATCATGAATAAAGATTACTTAATATCTCAAAAGGTAAAGTATGGCCTCTGAAAATTTTATATGAAACACAACAAAAAATTTTAAACTTGACAAAACCTAAAGAACCACTAGATATTAAAGATCCTAATCTAATAGTATAAAGATGACCAAGATGAGAATGTCAAATATAAGAAGTGACAGCACCAACAACATATTTGGATGGGAGAATTAGAGAAGTAAACTTAAACAACTATCCAACCTTACATTTTATCCCAAAAATCTCGCTTATCTGTGCATCCTACATAATGCAACCATGACTTAAAAAGGATAAGTCAACCCTATGTTCATATAATTGTCCAATACAAATGAGATTCAACGAGAGTTTAGAAATAAGAAAAGTATCAGATAAGATTAATTTGGGTGTTTGAACTATGCCTATACTCTGAACATGCATAGTATAGTTATCAATAATAAGAAAAATATATAGAGCATATGATATAGATTCAAGAATGGAAGAATCAGAGATTATGAGATTGCAATAACTAGATCAAGACACCGTGAGGTTGAAGTACCTAATGTGAAAAATAAGGCAGGACAAAATATAGTACCAGAATAAGGTTAAGTTGCTAAAGAAGAGCATAAAAATCTTTTAAGGAGATTTCATAAAGGGCTACTTTCTATTGGACCTTTTGTGGCAACAGTAGCAACAACAGAAGTAGGTTGAAATGACTTGGAAGAAGTACTAGTCCAAAATTCTATTTGAACCATTTTCTACATTCAAAACAATGTGATGTCTAGAATTTTCATAATAACTACGAGATCCTTTATAAAACTTCTTAACTAAGTTCTGAGAAGTTTAAGGGGATAAGGTATTTGTCACAAAAATGACATCAAAAAATGAAATATACTTTTCTATAAAGAGTATAAAGAGCCAAGTTTCTTTTATGATTAACTTCTTGATTGCAGTGTCAAGGTTTAGTAGAAAACCACGATCAAGAAGAGAGTTTTAGATAGGTTTAAACTCATCTCTGGGAGTTGTCAATAGATGTTAGATATGTTGAATATCATAAAGACCTAGTTGTTATTTGATCCTAAAGTTCTTATAATTCAGATGCATAACTATGGATTGTTTATCCAAGTTATTATTGCATTCAAGAAAAGCAAGATTTCTTCAAAATCAATTAAGAAGCATTGAGATTTAAGAACTAAAAGCTCATTCTTATCTCTTGTTTCTTTATTGTTCTTTATTGGTTTTCTTTGTTTTCTTATAAACTATATTGTGATATAGATTTAGATCGGATAAACCATAGAATTTATGTTTTAAATTGATTTCTTTGATTTAATGGAAGATCCTTATTTTTGTGAGATTATTCATGTTCATATATTGTGTTGAATTGTAAGAAACAAAGTTGAAGATTTAATAATCAGATTCGTACATTAAGATTAAAAAAATGATATGTATGAATATATCACAAATAAATAATGAGGGTTATATGGGTTACTGACGTAGTGCGTCGTAACACTACTCAAAATAACTAGACCTAAAACTATAGATAATGGTAAGTCTAAGTTGATCCTATAGAGAGTGTTCAGTTAACTTTTGTTATGAAAAAAATCGGTGTTTAGGTTATGAGAGGTTTTGTTTTGATTTTCAAATAAAATAAAACTAAGCTAATGAAAACAAATTAAAGAAAACATTTAAAAATGATGAAAAGTGATGAATACTTTAGGGACCTAATTGTTGTGTTTAATTTTGTCTGGTTTTGATTGCTTTCATATGGTAAAACTGGTTGCAATTTAATTCAAATTTGATATGAATTGAGTGAAATTGGTATGGATGTTGCATGAATCTTAATTGGATTATTTTGTGAATGTGGCATGAAAAACAAGAAGATTTATGCATGAAAGAATTAGAGATGGCATAAACTTAAACAAGAGAATTATACATGAAAATGGCATCATGTTACATGCACGTTTATGACATTTAAGTCACAACTGTGACTTATATGCACGGTTATCACGTGTAAGTCACAACTGTGACCTAACTTGCACATGTACAGTTGTGCAAGTTAGTCACAACCGTGACTTCCTACATGCAAACACACAAACAATGTTTCGTTTAATCTATCATTTTATTACATGGAACATGTAGGTGGAAGGCATGAAACCTTAAACCTAGGAGCATAATATAAATAGAAGGAGAGGGTGGATCATTCACTACATTCTTCACCGAACACACCAAAGACACATTAAGGGAGAGAGGAAATAGAGAGAAAGGAGGGAAGAAGAGAAGAGAACAGGGAGAGTCTGTGAAGAAGAGAGAAACATGACAGAGAGCTGGAAGCAGAAACAAGCCTTCGACCATCTGGTGACAACAAGCTGAAGCTAAAGGCGGGACCTAATATAGGAAGCTTAAGAGGGGTAGAAGACCATTGCACCTCACTCACTTGATCCCTATATGCTTGCTATGTTATTCATCTGTTGCAATGTTTCGTGTTGTTTACTGAACTTGTTACTTTTATAACTTAGTAGACTATTACTTGTTTTATTTTCATAGTTCATTTGGTTATTTATTTGGTTTATTGCTTGAATACTTTTCTTAGACTAATAAGATGGGATCGAAGTATTTGATACTGATGAAACATATTTATGCTATGATGGGCTTAATCTTTTTCTTGAGGATTAATGTAGCTATTTTAATCAACTATGTATGAATGAGTTACGATTTTGTTATCTTATTAATTATTGTGGTTTCTGAGCTAAATGGATGTAATGGCATGACCAAACTTTGCATCATGTTAGTATTAAACGAAGGATTAAGAAAAGAAGTTTAATACGGAACGAGAAATATGGACACTTAGATTAAGAACTAGAAATATATTAATTTAAGTGATAATTAGTAGCCAAGTTTACATAATTAATTCAGATAATAACTTGTTGAATATGAAAGTTAGATTAGTTTATTATTCAAGTTGTTTTAAAACCCAACTGTTAATTTTAGTAAAGACAACTAACCAATCATTTCCGTTAATCATGCATAGGAGATTAAATTAATGAAATTAATTCTCAAGAGTCTTCCATTTTAATTAATCTATTCGTCTTTGCTTCTAGTTGATTCCGTTTACTTTTCAACTTAATTTTGTGATTTTCTTTAAAGCATTAACTCAACGAATCCGGATAGAGTGTATATGATTGCATTTGTTTTTATTTTTGTTCAAGATTAATTTGAGTGGACTAATTTCACCTCCATAGGAGATGACCCTAGATAATCACTACAACTACCTCGTATGCTTCGAGTAAGATAGGCTACATATGTTTAAAACTTATTTTGGGCATATCACCTATCATCAGTTCAATCTCGACCTACACCCAATTAAACATACTTCACTGAGTTATTGTTCTTACACCTCTTCTAGCAACTATTAATTGTAAGTTAACAATAAGCTCTATTAATCTTGATTTTCCCTTAGGTTGTGTTTAATTTAGAAGATCTTGTTAATTAAACATAGTTATTTAACAACTTAGAACAAACTCTCTAAATTTAATTAGGCAGCCGCATTACAAGTTAGAAAAACAATTTAATTAAGACACCAACCACATAAGCTCAAGTTATTTAACCTAGGTTGTGTTATCACTAATAATTAAAACTCATTAGTTGCCATAAATGAATCTCAACATAATAATTACAAATTATATTAAAAATTCTAGCAATGAGTTCTTACATAAAAACAATCAAATAGAGCATTCAATCATTCTTACACAACACCCAAACATTAAAGATAGGATAACATAATCAATCCCTAAGAGAAAGAACAACAAACAATGAGAAAAATGCATAACCGGGTTCTTCAGCATCGATATCACCTCCAAATCAACATTAAGAAGCTCATCCCTTCATGGGTCTCCTAAAGATCTCCTCTGTCGCCCCTCTCTTGTTTCCCGAACCCCTAAATCGTTTCTTCTAACCTTTCATATCTTTTATCATCATAAAACGATGTTTTTATACTAAAAACTTACGGTTCAAGTGAGTTGGCCATTTTTTTACGTATGTGCATGGCGATGTCACACCTGTGAGACATATCTCATAGCCATGACAACTTTTTTTCTTCAATTCTGATGTTTTTATCATCTCCTTTTCTTTTAATATTCCCTCCTCTTGCTCTATGGAGACAAATGAGTGTGAATCTCAAAAAGACGACTCAAATATATTACTTTTAACTCACTTTAGCTCTTTTGCTTCCGAATTATACCTAAAACTAAATATGAACTAAAGTGAATGTCTTAAGTATTTCATATCATTAAACACTAAGTGTTATAACTTAAATTTGTAATCAATTAAGCACTTATCAATTACTAGATATAGAATCATGTGATCTTTTTGAATTATGGTGAAACTTATCATAAAAATTCAGAAAGTGAGTTAATGAATTCTTAACTGTTTTAATTAAAAGAGATTTTAGTCAACCAACTTGAGAATATGAATTATATTGCCTGAGAGAGAATATAGTTAGAAATTTCTATCAATCCAAGTAACGAGAATTAATCATTGAATAATGATAAATTTAAGTATATCTAGGCAGATTTAACTTTTAAATGTATTGTATCTATTTATTGTTATTCTTATTTATTACCTTGGACAATTAACTCTTATTTTTATTTTAGTTTTATTTTGTTTAATCTAATTACTCGTCACATTAGATTAGATAATAAAAAGATAGTCAATATTGGTAGTTACAGTCTACCCAACTATATTATAGAAAATGTTGTCTGCATTAACCTTAATGATTGTTTTGTATTGTATCTTTGTATTTCTTTTCTTTCTTATCACATCAACCTACACGGTACTTCTAGACCAAAAGAAGTTACTTATGAAGGGCTTAAGATTTGTCATTCATTTTATCTTATCAAGCTATAAAATTTATACCTTTGGGGAATAAACTATAATATTATTTAATGCATTAGCTGAAATATCTTAAATACTTGGTGACTTATGCTTAAACAACACAAACCATACAAGTACCTGATTTGTAGCCAACACTTCATAAGAATCCATTACTGCCTATTATTAAGAAAAATATAGTTTATATAATCTAACTCTAATTTTCTTAATAATGTATTCATAAAATCATATATTTAGGTCATACAAAATAATTTTTATAAAAATATAAATTGCAATTTGCTTTTTTTGGTGATATAATTTATAATAGAAAAATAGACAACTTGATTGAGATATCACCTCATGTGGTGTCACATCGACTATGGTGGAGGCGGTGCCACCTGCTCCTACAATAAAACCTCAAACCTCCCAAAATGGAAGCTTGTGGCCACCAATTTTTGACATTAATATATTTCCCATTTGGAAAGAACACGTGGCGGCCTGGATGAGTTAAGGCGGCCAACTAAGCAGACGTGGCAAAAAGTGCAAACCACCACTCCTCTCTCTCATACTCATCCACAAGTCCTGCCTCACCTTTTCCTTCTTTCATTTTAGATATTTTAATCACGCTTTTGCTTTTTCTCTTGTGGGCCCCTGTCTTTAGATATAAAATATATATCTTGCAGGGGTAAAAGTGTAAAAGGACGGACCAATCGTTGTTTGGTGACGTGTGTAATGAAAGGGAAGTGGACTACGTGGCAAGAAGATAGTTTTACTATTGTAAACGGTAATAACAGTAAATCAAACGGCCCCTTGTCCTCAGCCACAAGATGCCCATCCAATTCTCTTCTTCTTCTTCAAGTAAAACATAACCCATCTGACGTGTCTTCCTCTCGCTTCGCCTTTTGCCCCTTTTCTTTGTACCTGCCAAATGCACACTCCCTCTTTCTCTTTCTCTCGCTATCCTCATCAGTTTCACCTGTTCTTGTGCTTTTTTCTTTCAGACTTGAATGATTGTCAACTATTACTGTACATGGTTGGAGGAAACAGACTTATGGGTGGTGAACAGGAAGATTGAATCTCAGTAGTTCCTTCTTCTACTCCCTTCAAACTATAGGTAGATCGTGGATGCTGTTGGTGGTATTAGGAAGTTGAAGAGACTAAATCTTGTGATTGCTGCAGCTATGACTGTTGAGGTATTTTTGTGTTCATGTAGACACATATAAGATTCCTGGACTTCTTTTTTTTTTTTTGGGTACTTAAGGTAGGATCACTTACAAGATAGCAAATCTGTAGATTTTTAAGTTGCAGAGTCGATGTTATTGATTGTGTCAAACTTTTGTGGTGTAATGAGAAAAAGGTTTGAACTTTTCGATGCAGGATCCGTCTGGGGGTTCTTTAGCAAAAACATCTGATCCAGGGGGAGATGTGATTTCATCAGATGCTACAACACTATCTTCCATGTCAAAAGACCCAATTCGTTGTTGGAATGACTATAATCCCAAGGTTTTTATCTTGGCATGTTTAATTTCTGCCTGTCTGTTGATGATTAAGTGATGTGTTTCGGTTTACATCAATGATATTAGGTGAGGAAGCCCTACACCATTACTAAACAGAGAGAAAGATGGACAGAGGAAGAGCACAAGAAGTTCCTTGAAGCTTTAAAGCTTCATGGCCGGTCATGGAGACGGATTGAAGGTAATCTTTTTTCCATTTTTTGTTTTCGGTTGGTTAATGAGGGATATAGTTTTATCATTCTCAATTTTAATAGAGCATGTGGGCACCAAGACTGCTGTTCAAATTAGGAGCCATGCTCAGAAGTTCTTCTCTAAGGTTGACTGCTCTTATTTCAGTCCCTAACTCTTTAATTATCTGTATGCCCTCTATTAAGGCAAGTTCAATATTGACTTCGTGGCTTACTCTTTTTTGTGTTGGAGTTAGGTTGTTCAGGACTCGAGTGGCAACAACACAGGCTCTTTGGAACCTATTGAGATTCCCCCTCCTCGACCAAAGCGAAAACCTATGCATCCATATCCCAGAAAAGTGATGACGCCGCTTAATAAACAACCCTTAGTTTTGGAGAAGCCACTCAGGGCTTCATTGCCTGATTCATCCATTTCCGACCAAGAAAACCAAAGTCCAACGTCTGTCTTGTCTGTATTTGGCTCGGATGCTATTGGTTCAATCGATTCAAATTCACCAAATCATAGCTCATCACCAGCTGAGTTCACACTTTCTGAACCCAATTTGTCAGTCAAAGGTGACGAAAACCTGTCCACGGTGCCTCAAGTTCTGCACAACCGATGTCCCAAGGTACCTGCTAACCATCCAATGTTCATGTTGTCACGAATAAGTAATTGGTCTCTATATTCTCAAACTCAGTTTGAATTTTCTTGAAGGTTCAGGAAGTTGAATTTTGCCCCAACGAAAATGTTAGGTCCCAAGAATGTCTCAGTGAGGAAGCATCTACAAGGACACTTAAGCTCTTTGGGACGATTGTGTTGGTAACAGAATGCCATAGACAATCTTCTCCAGCTATTGGGACTTCAAAATTATTGCCTTTAGATGTAACTCAACCAAAATCAGATCAAATATTGACATGTAATTTCAACACCACGGAAGCGCCATCTGAAAGCAAGGAATGCACAAGAAATGAGAAGGCTCAACAGCTCCAAACAACCTTCTATAACATGCAATTCCAAACAAAAAATCCCAGTACATTAGAGGCTGACTCTCTCACCCACAGGCAGTGGTGGACCTTTTCTGGAGATATGCCATTTGCTTTCATACCATATCCGCAGCACAAGCTTGTCCAAGCTCATTTAGATTCCAATGGCAGAGTAGAAGATAGAGAAATCCGCACCGAGGGATCCTGGACAGGCTCCAATTTTGGATCGATAAATGAGGATGACAATGCTGATAAATGTGTGGATGGTGACAGCCATAGTCAGCAGCTTTCATACGAGGAAAAGCTGATATGTACATCCGCTGGAATCAAACCAAATGTGGGATCAGTCTCTCCAGAATCAAGAGCAAGCCCTGAAAAATCCAAGAAGGGTTTTGTGCCATACCAAAAACGTATGGCAGAGAGAGACAGCCATTCCGCTGTAGCCATAAGTGAAGAGAGGGAGGAACAAAGAATCCGCCTTTCTTTGTAGTTTAACTTGGTATACATGCCGTAGTTTCCAGTTCCATTACTGGAGTAGATATGTTTATTGGTATCAGTTCAAATGTGGAAAGTGTGGCCATCTGAGTTCTTGAATCACAACAAAATCAGATAGAACCAGCTCTAAGCAGTATCGCTGCCATCCTTGGTATATATGTCTAATCTTGTTGACTAGTCTTCAACTAAATTCTACTGTTTTCCTTGTAAGCCACTCTTCTAAGGTCTGCAGTTTTCCTTTTGGTGTTTCTTTATCATCTTCGTAAATGTGAATTAATACTGCCTTTGGTGTACGTGAAAGTGAATTTTGGATTCCACTAGGAAAGTAAATAAGAGATTACGAGGACACCTTTTTGTTTTTGTTTTCTTTTTCTTGTTCACAATACTACCCTATTTTGTGATGCTACCAATTGCCAAAACCTATCCTCTTTAATACGAAGAAACAAAAACTAAAAACAGAAAAGTCAATATAAAAAAAAAACACAAAAACAAAAACTTTGCAGATCGTGGTATAATTTGCATCGAAGGGACCAGGAGCATGAGGCCAAATAAGTTCATGGATTGGGCAGCTTCTTCATTGATAGTGATAATATCAAAGCATTCATGCTATTTACAAGGGGAAGAGACAAAAGATGCTTAATTAGCTCATTGTTCAACAATGTCAAACATAGAAAACATCGTCATCTGACACGATAACCCCATATCTATAACTAGCAGTGTAGTGTAATCATAAAAATCAGAACTTTAAAGCAAAGATAAGATGTCACAGGCAGGCGAAGGAAAGATTATTCTGCTTGACTGCTGGGTTAGTCCATTTTGCATGAGGGTGAAGATTGCATTGGCTGAAAAAGGTGTGAGCTACGAAACAAGAGAGGAGAACTTATTTGGTGGGAAAAGCCAACTGTTGGTCAACTCAAACCCCATTTATCAGAAGGTACCGGTGCTTATACACAATGGTAGGCCATTATGCGAATCCACCGTCATCGTTGGCTACATCGAGGATACCTGGACTTCACCTCCATTGCTCCCATCTGATGCATATGGACGTGCCCAAGCTCGCTTCTGGGTCGACTATGTGGATAAAAAGGTTTGAGATTGAGGGTTGGTTTTATTTAATCATTATTAAAATAAATGTTTAGCTTATTAATATATAAATGCATACACTACTACTACGACAGCTCTTTGACGCCGCTCGCAGTGTTTGGATGACCAAAGGGGAGGCTCAGGAGGCAGCTAAGAAGGACTTGATAGAGGTAATGGAAGCGCTAGAGGAAGTGCTCGGAGACAAGGAATACTTCGGTGGAGATAGTTTCGGATTCGTGGATATTGAAATAATACCTTTTACAAGCTGGTTTCTGGCAAGTGAAAAGTTTGGAAATTTCAAGTTGGAGGGATATTGTCCCAAAATAACAGCTTGGACAAAGAGGTGTCTGCAAAGAGAGAGCGTGGCCAAGGTCGTTCCAGACCCAGAAAAGGTCTGTGAATTTGTGATGATGATGAGAAAGATGCAGGGCATGGAGTAAAAAGTAAAAGCTTTTTCCTTTTCTTTGAGATTGCTTTCCTTTCTTTGTCCTGCCAGTCCAAGGCCTCCTTGGAATAATACTGTATCTGCTTGTCTTAGACAATACTTTATGTAATAAAATTAACTTCAATCATGTCCTGAATTGTTTCGAAATTTAAATAAGAGAAAGCCTTGGTAGAATAGGATGTAGATGATGCTTTGGAGGAGATGAGCATGGCTGGATCTGATAAAAGACAAACAAAGCTCTCCAGTTTTCTGGTGCTTAAAGCTTTAGAAGCAGCCATGGTTGGACTTGGAAAAAGGAGATTAGCTTAAAAGAGAGGGAAAGCATAAAGTAGGGAGATTGCTTTTTATTTTTTAAAAAATGATAAATTCTTTTCAATTCTTAAATTTTGGGTTCATCTTTTTTGGTAATATGTTTGTACCTTTCAAGTCCTTTTGTTCAACACCATCAATTTGTAACATAAAAAAGTCTTCAAGATAAAAAAAGAAAAGATAAGGGCTCACCAAAAGATCATCCTGTTATATGAAAAGTTCAAGTACTACGACTAAATAACAGAAGTTCAGTCAGAGCCGCCATCGGGACTAAACAGTAAACACACGCTTATCAAACAGTGTTTCCACGCACATGCCCTTTATTTCCCACGTGATCTATAGCAAACATGCCTATCCCCAGATGGGAGTTAATGGAAATGTCAAAAGCAAAGGAATGTGAACCTTTGAAGCTCAGGACGAAGAAAAGAACCAAGAATAGTATGGAAAACAATTATCTATTGGTTAATAGTCATATGATCATATCCATAGATTTCTTTCTATCTATCAAGTTCATGGAGTTCAACCCATGGTGCCTATCCATAAGAGACTTGGTGAAAGCTAAAAATACGAAATGGACCAAAGGGTGTCATTAGCTATATCTTAATCAACATGGCTAACAGTTCTAACACCAAATTGATATACTATAAATTGCATCATTGATTGCATCGAGCTTTCTTATAGTCTTACACCAAATTTAGTGGTTTATATCTAAGGCTTCATCAAAATGAAAAATATTTTAACAAGAAGGTTCTTCTACAAGCGAAAGTAATATGATTCTAGCTAAGAAAACCAGCCCTAGGAAAGGCAAATAATTACTTGTCAATACGGGTAGGGATTTGATATCTGGTTTATTACTTGAAATGAAAGATTAACATCTGGCAGATTGGTCATCGCATCCATAAAGGTTAGTAAAGACAGAGTTAGTAGATGTCTTTGTCTCCTTAACATCATTCTGTAGATGCCTTAGTCTCCTTAACATCATTCTATCTGAAAATCAGAATCATGACTTATGACCTAACATAAGTTCTAATGGAACCCAAACTCTAATTTTGACTCATCCTAAGCAAACTAATAACTTTTTAAAAAAAAAATAAACTAACTCTTAACTTGATATCGTCAAAACTTGAATAACTGCACACAAAACAGGGAAAGAAAAATAATGAGAAAACCAAAATTAATGTACAGCACAGATGTATACTTGCCATCAGTTTCATTGTCCTCGCCCAATTGGAATTTCTATGTTATATCCAAGTCCAAGGTATTTAATTGAGGTTATTCGTAAATGAATTCAAACATACAAAGGCAGAGATATAGACTCATCATTCCAAATAGCTAAGTTTTCAAAACATCTTGCAAAAACTGAACTTAGACTTGTCCTTTCAGCAAATCAAGCTCTGAAAAATATTGCAGATAATGCTCAGTCTTCTGCAATGTTTCTCCCCGCTTCCCAATAAAAATTTAACAGAAGACTAACAAAAGTTTCTAAACTCATTTTGCAGCTCATCTAATCATCAGACACTTCGCTTGGGTTTCAGAAAATGTCATCGCATATGTTCAAATCTCCTATATATCCACAAAGTAGCATAGAGTACAACAAGATCAACCGCCAAAACATAAAACTTCCATGTTCATGCTTGCTCATTTACAAATTGGACCAACAATGATCACAGAGAACATTCTAAACATATGCAAGAGAGTTAGGTTGCAAGAGAAAAAAAAACAAATGATTAGCAAGGTTGTAAGCTAGAAAAAGGAACCGACCATATAACACGAAAATTAATGGAAGTGGGAAGAGAAGACAAGAATCTGGACAGAAAAAATAGTTTACCGTCGTGCGTTTGACAGTGGAGACGAAGCTGACGGTAGGAGGAGAGTTGCAAGGAAGACGAAGACGATGCCGAAGGAGGTTTAGGTTTCAGACTTTAATGGAAGTGGGAAGAGAAGACAAGAATCTGGATAGAAAAAAATATCTTACCGTCGTGGTTTGGCAGTGGAGACGAAGCCGACGGTAGGAGGAGAGCTGCAAGGAAGACGAAGACGATGCCGAAGGAGGAGAGCTGCGTTTAGGTTTCAGACGTTAAAAAACCATGATAGTTCCGTCCTTTTCAAAATCTGTCTGCTGGACAGATTTTTTGTGTACCACAGATGAGCATGTCTTTTTAAGACAGGACAAAATACGTCGCAGACAGCAACCAAACACGATTACGGATAGGACTTTAGCGTCTTTGTCTACTGTCCTCACCCTCGTGGATACTAACCAAACGCAAGGTTAAACTCCACAACTGATTGACAAGCAAATGGGCTTAGTCGAGTTGTTAGATCCTTGACAAAATGCAAGTACTAGGCCATCGTTCTCTGGCCGCTTAACTGAAGATATTTAGGCAGATTACACGATTTCACATACACTTTCTGTAGATTAAACAGGAAGAAAAAATCTTAGTTATATTTAATCTGGGATGACAGGGTCTCAAATGTCAGTGCTTGACTAAACATTCACATCAATCATGAGAGTAGATGGTTCTTTTTTTTTTTATTTGATTACATTAGATATCCCAACTTAGTCGGACTAATTCTAATCCCCTAAAATCCCACTCCAAGAGTCCTAGAGGGGGTAAACTTAAAAATTTCAAGATCCCTCAACTTCCTACGTCGCCTATATACGTCTGCACACAAAAAGTTTTCGTTAACTAGTATGTTGTCTAATCCGACACTCCTTCGAAAATGCGCATGATGACAGCTAGTCCAAGCTCAGAATAAGAAAAAAGTTACGATTTTTATGTATCTGGCCCAAAACGAACAAAAGCACTTGTTGTTTCATCTTTTTGTTTTACTTTTATTCTTACAGATCAATGAACACCTTGGCTGCTCCTTGACTTGCTTCTAAATAGGGTGGGAAGAAGAAGGAAGAATCTGAAAACGAAAGGAAAACCAGTGAATTAGTGTTCAATTGCACATGCCCCTGTTCTCCATAGACCATGAGAGAGAGAGAGACCTTAGAATCCTGAATTGCAGGTAACTCGCAAGTAATAATGAAAGCAGAAAGCATCCGTTATCTGTTAGCTGATACATCAATGTCACAAAACAAGAAATTCCAGTCAATGTTCAAAACAACTATATGGCTTCGAGGTTTGAACTTTATCAGAAGTTGTTTTATGTAAAAGAAACTCGTGGGAATTGAATCAGGTGAAACAGAGAACTGAAATGCAAAAGGAAATATCATTATGTTCCTGTGAGAAGAGAGACCAAGGGCTTGGCTCAGTGGTAGCCATCATAAACTTTCCTGTAGCAGTAGTAGCGATCAACCTTCCTTAGAAATATAACTTTCTTGTAACAGATACACTTACATACAAAAATTAGATACAGAATTATGATCGTCTATATATACCCAATCTAACAGCCTCATCCAATTTCCCTTGTTTTCTTTTTCTTTTCAAGGGAATTATAAAAAATGACTGGAGGTTTTTACTGTTTGTCTTAATTCCCACCAAAACGACAAGAGAGAGGTAACTCAAAACGGTACGACCTCGCTGCAAACAACATCGTTGGAACTCCCAACCAACTCGTCGGGCCACGAGTCCCGAAGCAGCTTAAGCAGCATCTGCGCCTTTCTCTTTGCTCTGTCCGTACAATCGCTCTGAACCAAAAGCAAAAGCTGCGTCCACACCCCAGCCACCATCGCCTCTCCCCGGCTCTCCACCGATGCCGTGCACAGCGCCAGCAGCGCTCCCGCCGCGTACTCCGTCGCCCTATCCGAGATCTTCAGGATCGCTTTCACCAACAACGGTACCGTCAGCGCGTGCGCCGCAAACGCCGCGCATCCCGCCGGAATTCTACACAACAGTTCCACAGTCGCTAGTGCGCGCTCCGCGTCGCATTTGTCGAAATCTGTCAATCTGTCTATCAGCGCCCCCGCGGCCCCGGCGGTAATCGCCTTGTGTCGCGTCTGTTTCACGAGACACAAAGCGAACAAGGCTTTAATCCCAATCTTTAAAGCCCTTGGGTAAGAAATTGGATTCCTCAGCATGTCGATCACTCCTTCAAAGATTTCGTCCACTCCGCTTATTTGCGCTCGGAGATCTGACGATCTCGTTCCAGCGACAACGATTTCGACGAGTGCCGCCGAGTTGACTCGGACTTCAATTGATGAGTGATATAAAAGATTCGCTAAGTAATCGATTCTGTCTAATTCAGAAGATATTGAGACGCACTCTGGTTCGGTTAGTGGAAACATGACTAAGAGCGCAAGTGCTTCGTGGTTTAATTCCGATGAGCTTGAACCGGAGTTGTTAAAGACAAGGTCGATGAGGATTTCACGTGCATTTTGCGAGGCAATGACAGTCCGGTTCTTGTCGGAGTCACGTGCGAGTCCTCTGAGCCGGCGAAGAGCCGATAAGCGGGAAGAATTCAGGTTGGTTGCTGAGGAAGCTTGGCTAAGTAAAGACCGAACCAAACCCGGCTCGGCCGGTTGCTTCGGGGTTGGGATTCGTTCAACGCCGGAAGAGCGGTTCGCTACGCACCATTCTTGAATCAGACGGCGGAGGGTGTGGTTGGGAATGAGAGTGAAGTCGGTGAGCGGAGCCCGCGTGACGGGGCAGGTTGTATTACCGGTAGCGACCCACGACTCGATGCTGGAGCGGTCGTAGGTCTGACCTGTGCAGACGGTGACTGGGTCGCGCATGAGCTCGAGCGAGATGGGACACCTGAAGTGGTACGGAATCTGAACGCTCAAGTCCAAAGGCTCTAGACTTCCAGGCATTCCTCTAGCCGAAAAGGAGGAGCAAGCTAGCTAGTTAAAAAAGAAAGAAACAATGAATAGTGAAGGGAAACAGATGACAGGTTCTGAAAATTCTCTTGAAGACATTGTAAGGTTTGGCTTTTCTCTTATACGAGGAGCACTGGAACAGAGGGACATAAGGGTCTGAAGGAGTCTGGGCTTATCTGACTCTTTTTGGTCACACGTGCGGTGGCATTTACTTAGAAACCAAACCTTACAATTTATAAATTGGGATGGAAATTACGTAGTAAGAATATAGTTTGGTAAGGTGGAGGGAAATTTGGGCGAATACTGTGGGTCCCACATCCCTTATCTCATTCCTGCCTCTCAACGTAATCTTTGGTAGATGCTTTCAGTTTTTACTGTCTTTTGTGATTCTTAGTATTATTCCTACATATTTATATTTCCAAATTAAAAGAGGTTATTCATTTATTTGAGATTATTACAGGAGGAAAGTGGGCTTCTCATTTACAGATCTAAGGGGTTAATGTATCTAATTTGCCGATGAACAGGACTTTCTGTCCCGTGCCGTGTTACGCTAGTAGGAGTATATATGAGGGCAACAGCATTCCATTCACATTGGTTCGAGAACGGGTCAGAGAGATCGGATCGGATACCCCGCATCCTTTTTTCTTTTTTCACAATTTTCCAAAATGGCTCACCTATCAATCAATCAAACCTAGGCGTACATTAGTGGTTAGCGAAATTATTAATGGCAATTATGGGCATTTTTCAATTCAATTATTATGGTCAAAGACACGAGTGCACCTGATGGGACAAGGTAATGCAACTGTGTTGGAGTGATCTGAAGCAACAAAGCGAGGGTGGGTCCGACAAGACAAACTCGTAACTACGCACTCGTCGGCAATAAACACAAAAATGAGGGGCACTAATTGCAAATAACCAAAAATTGTCAAAGAACAAAGTAGCCTTCCTTTTTCTCTAACTCTTTAATCGTCCTTTCCTTTTAGTTCGGTTCGTTTGGAGTTGGAGGAGGAGGGTGGCAGTCAAAGGTCAAAGATGTACAGGCGAATAAGGTGGTATCTTGATGCAAGTGGGTCCCACCCGAACATTGTAAGTGGACGATGTTGATTAAGTGGGACCAACCCTCTTTATATGCGTTTTCCTAGTTTGTGATTGGTAATCGGCCACCAAAATCTACAGTTGTTCTCCACCCAATTGTAAGAATGCTAGAATATTCTATCGATATCATATCACACGCCTTATTTACATTTTATTTCTTTTCCAATTCTGAAAATAATTTTAAATTACTAACTCTGATTTTATAATTGATAAATTACTATATAAATTTATCCAACACCTAAGAATAATGCTGATTTCACATTTTAAAAAAAATAATGAAACGGAGTTTTTTATTTTTAAAAAAAGAAAGAGGAGCCCTCCAAAAAAAAAAAAAAGAAAGAGGAAGTACAAAGAAACCAGGAATAAGGGATGTGGTAGTCAAAACAAAACTGCAAGACCAAGTGCAGCGGCAGAGGCAGAGGCAGTGGCAGTGCCAGTTGCAGGGACCGTGTTAAGACTTTAGACCACAAAACAAAGAGAGTACAAAGAGAGATGCTGAGACTGTGTCGTTTGGATTATGTAAATACGCACGCGTGGGCTGCATAGAGAGGGAGAGGGAGAGAGAGCTGAAGAGAGAGAGAGCGCGAGGCACGAGCAATGCCGTCCTCTTGAGAACCAGTTGTCTCCGGTCACCCCGGCAATTATTGCCGGTGCAGCTCAACACTATCTCCCTCCACCCTCACCGACTCTCGTGCCCCGTTTCTCTCGCACGTGTTTCCAGCTCATATTTTTATTTGTTTAGTGTTCCATTGTAGGGTGCATGGTTCTATGTGTTCAAGTACGGAATTCCAAGTTCTCGACATATATCCCATGGGTTGTTTCCTTGCAAGACCACCCTCGATTCATGTGCCCGCTTCATCTCATCTTATATTTCTTGTTATTGAAGTTGAAGAATCGGATAAGCATTGGACTCCAAGTCCAAGTCCGGTTTCAACTTTTAAGGGAAGAATCAAAAAATATATTAAAAAAAGGCTTGTTATTATGATTTTTATTCTTATGATTATTAATGTTAATATAGTTATTTTATTATTGAAAATAATTAAATATTAGATAAAACTTAAACATAAAAAAATTATTTTAACCTTTTATATAATTTTTGTTAATAACTGTTAGTAAAAGGTTTGCTATATTTTATTAAAATAAATAATTTAAAAAGTCAAGGTCATTTATAATTAATATTTATTTGTTAATGTATATTTATTAAATAATTATTGAATTAATTTTTTGTAAAATTGAAAATAACTATAAAATTTTAAATTAAATAATATATATTAATTTAAAGTGATAACAAATAAATTTCCTTTATTTTAAAAGTCTTTTCTTACCTTAAATATGCATTTTATTATCCCCGTACTGTACGAAACTCTGCCAATCAAACAGAACGTGTTTTTTTCTTAGGTCATTAAAAAGCTTTAGATATTTTTTTTAATATATGGGGCTTTTTTTAGAAAGATTTT
>JANITW010000007.1:1136433-1152684 GCA_027564335.1 Erythroxylum williamsii
AAACTCCATCTCCATATCATTTGCATTATTATCATCCTATAAGAAAAATAAAATATGATGAAAAATGTGAGTACTGAAGAGTAAAGTGCAGATTTTAAAGTTGTTTCTTCGTATAAAATTTTAATATTTTATTATATTTAACCACAAATATTCAAGAAAAAATAGAAAAAAATATAGTTAATAAAAAACAGGTAGGATATGGGTATCCATTATTCGGGTTTTACTCTACCCATATCTATATCCATTTTTATGACTCAACCCATATCCATATTCATATCCATCGGTTTTTACAATTTACTGTCCATATCCAAATTCATTGCGTCAGGTAGTGCGGATATTAATCGGGTTGAAAACCCAATGCCATCCCTAGTGTCGACCGAACTACTTTGGAAGAAGAGATAGGTAGTGAGTGCATCTATTTATGGAAAGATGATAGCATTAGGTCCATAATGTCCTCTATTTTAGGAATAATATTGAAAGATTTTTTATTCTTCCTTTCATTCATTAAGTGCTTGGAAATAGTCATAAAATACCTCAGGAGTAATTTTCTTGATTTCAACTTTCAAGGCTCGGGTAGGTATAGTATTGATCCTTTCCGTATTGATTAGATTTCTAAGAGTTTTCATGGTAGTGGAAGTTGCGGGTTTTTCAAAAACTTGTTCATATTAAAGCTTCAAAGAGGGTTCTCTGAATTCTGCCAAAGCTTTCTCGGCTTCCATGCAATTATTATAACTTCAATAAATAATGGAAGATTTTCTTGTAATATGAACAACAACTTTATACCATTCATCATGTATTTCAACCATAGGTCCATTGAAAATGACATAAGCTTTACTTTCTTTAAAGTCTTTTTTTTTTTCTGCAAGATGGGTAAAGGTGTCTAAGTAATTTGTTGGGGTGTTATTGGCTGGATATTTTGTGGTTGTGGTTAAATATTGGTGATTAGAGAATTTGTCGAATGTGACTGGTTCAATGGATATCTATTTTTCAAGGAGGATAATAGTTGCTCGTAACTATTTAATTTCTTTGCTTACTATAGCCACTTATTGTTGAAGCTCTGTTAACTCTTTTTTTTTTAATGAGTGAATCCTTCAGACCGAAGACAATTGCTTCCATTCTCTTGTCAATATATCTGCAAGACTATTAGTAGATAATTTTATATAATTAATATGAAAAGTATATTAATTTAATTCGAGTTGCCATCGAATTAATCTTTCTTGGCTATAATTAGTTTTAATATTATATCTGGTGAATCTACGTAAATATTTAAAATCTATTTGAATATAAAATTCAATAGGTAATAAACCCACTTTTTATTTTCTTAAAGATTTTATACATACAAGTGTCTCCTTCTTACGAGTAGGGTATTTAATTTCAGTGGGATTAAAAGTCTCATTGATATATTTACATAAAAGATGTTTTCTTGAATTAGGTGGGTGTCAAAAGGCAACCTGCCCATGTATCTTTATTTGCATCAATTTATACAATTAATTCATCTTTATCATTATAATTATATAATGCTAGTAAATCTTTACAAAGGTTTTTTAATGTTTCTATAGTTTTTGTGTCTTTTTCAGACCAATTCTAATGGATTTTTGTAGTACATTTTTGTTCTAAAACTTTGCGTTCCGCTAAATTATGAAGAAATCCTTGATCAGTTATATAATTTAATAATCCTAAAAATCTTTGAACTTCTTTAACCATTTTTAAAATGTCTAGAAATTGTTGCAATTTTTTAAAAAATATTAAGTTGTAATTTTAAAAAACCATTGACAAATTGTATACCAAAAGCTGCAACTTCAAGGGCGTTAGATCCCATATCCCTGTGTAATCATCCACAGCAGGAGAAGGATGAAAATGCAATGCCGATGAGGTTGAATCAAATTGAGTTTATATTATTTAACCTTAAAAACGTCAAATTATGGTTGTATCATTGTAAACAATTCTTTCAACTGGATTAAACTCCAGAGAAAGCAAAGGTAATAAGTTGGAATTGTAATAAGGTGGAATTGGTCAATTGGGAGGAATTCACAAAAGCTCTTAAACAAAGGTTTGATGCAGAGACCTTCGATGATCCAGTCAGACATTTCAAGAGCTAAAACAAGATGGAATGATGTTAGACTACTGTGCTCAATTTGATCACTAATCAAACATATTATCATTACCTAAGGAGTACTTGATTGGGTTCTTTGTGAAGGGATTCAGACCAAAAATTGGAGTAACGATGAAACTACATGAACCTCATCCATTGTATCAAGCTTATATACTAGCTTAGAGGAATAGTGTTGACTCTAATACTATTTGTTACAGGTCTTATGGGTGAGTCTAACCTCAAAAACTAGCCCAAAAGGTGGGAGAACCCATAATCTTATAAACCCCACATCAACACCTTTTTTAACCAATGTGGGACAATTAGACCGTAACACAGTTACTGTTGGTAGCCACCTCTCTCGTGTCATTATCATAGAAACACAAACCAATAAAAGGGTCACTTGAACACATGGCTTTCCCAATCCAAATGGGGATTTAGATGAGGATTAGGGTAAGAAAAGAAGCAAAAGCAACGAGATTATACTTCAATTAAAATGCATTTCATTAAATGAGAACTTGCATACCTCAAACTTCAATTGTTTTTAAACTTGAAGGGAATGCATAAATTTCATCATTCAACAAATAACAATTGTTTCATATTCTTGAGATTTGGACAGGAAAAGAAGATTCATCAACTTTGGTGGCGAAAGGCTCCAGCCGGAGCTTCTCCAATTTGACAAGCCTCCCGGATAAATAACTCTTACAATTGTGTGCGGCTATAAGTCCTGCTAAATAAGCTCCATGAACGGTTCCTGGGTACTCCACGTTCACAGCTTCCCCTCCAAAGAAAAGATTGCCCAATGGTGCACGAAGTTTCTTGTACACATCCACAGATTTCCCAATCACATCATAAGAATAACAACCAAGAGAATTTGGGTCTGTTCCCCAATGCGATACAATATATTTCACCTGATCCATCATTGGAAACAAGAAATAGAGCTTTCACATCAGTCACAAGTATTGGTTAAGCATGTCGCAAATTTTAGCAGCGTACTTAAATGTAATAACTGAAAACCGGAGAGAAGAAAACAGCATATACATTGAAGGAAAAAAAAGTTACAAGCAAACCAGACAGGAAGAGGGCTACTGAGAGGATGAATTTGGTCAAAAACTTATATGCAAGTTATTTCACAGTCCAACACAGAATCCTCCAATAATATCACCAGTTTATTCAGGAATGTCTTTTTGGACAAGATTTTCCAAGCCCGGAACTAAGACTTGCATTTTGAAAAGAGTATAAAGTCTTTACTCATAGGTTTTGGAAGCCATGGGATTTTTAAGAGGTAGGTTTTAAGATACAGATGCAACATAAAACACTAAAAATTACCAATAATTCAGTTGAACCCATCAATAGATTACAGTCTATGTGCTTGTCATAGATAGCTTAATTATATAAATTGAATATATGCAAGAGAAAGAAACTATTACCGGCTCTGTTGCATTGGGAAACATTTTTCTCAGTTGCAGCATTATCATATTGACCGCAGATTCATCAGGTAGCATTTCAAGATCATAAGCACACCTTCCAGCTGCCATATATACTAGCACAGGATGCCCAGTTGCCTTGTGCAGATTGAGAAAGTAACCACAAGCAAAAGATGTGGGTGCAACAATGCCTAAGAACTCCACATTCGGCCAAAATATGTTATCAAATTGCAATGCAATCTTATTTTCATTGCCTACACCAAGATCTGAAATTGCAGCAGTCTTCCATTCAGGCAATTTTGGTTCAAACTGAATGAGATTGGCTTTAAGAACACCAAGGGGCACTGTAAGAATAACAGCATCGGCAGTAAAGATCCTCCCATCTTCAACCCAAACCCTAACCTCACTAGACCCATTGCATAGTTTTGTTACCCTGCACAGAAATAATCCCAAAAGTATTAAAACTGATCCTAAAAGAATCACATTTTGTATGTAATCCTGTAGCACAAACAGTTCATTCGCAATCAATATGACATATTTCAACTGAGTCAGGTTACTATGGTAAAGAAAATGGAAATAATATGAGATTTAGCCCAGACGTTATGCTAACAGCTTGCTTTCTCTACTTTATTTTCACATG
The DNA here is from genome assembly GCA_027564335.1 of Erythroxylum williamsii. Taxonomy (NCBI): domain Eukaryota; kingdom Viridiplantae; phylum Streptophyta; class Magnoliopsida; order Malpighiales; family Erythroxylaceae; genus Erythroxylum; species Erythroxylum williamsii. The sequence continues at coordinate 1,140,590 of JANITW010000007.1, forward strand.
AAATAAACCAAATATCAGCAAAAGGTATAAAAGAAAACCAAACCCAAGATACATTCCTTTATCAGATAAATGATGATGCGTATATGAATTTGTATTCCATGTCCTTTTCAGTTAGTAGACTGCTGTTGGACTTTTTACGTTGGCAGACTAAAGATAGTTTTCTGATCATATTTAAAGAAAAACTGGGATGAAACACAGGGAGAAAGAAACAAAATATAGCATAAAATGATAGGGTTTAATGAAGGGATATTGCCAAGGTTTTGGATTGTGCTTTGCATCACATATAAAGAGGTGGCACAATCTCCATATACGACTTCAAGTAAAGTACAAAGGCAGTTAAAATTTCTGAATGGAGGAAGAAGGTTGCTCTGCATGTTATTTGGCTGTTATAGTGCTTGTTTATGCAACTTGTGAAGTTCAAGTAGTGGACAAGTCATCAGAAAATAAGTGTTGAGCAAGGAGAACAGAAGGAAATAGATGTAGGCCATACGAGAATTAATGTTACTAAGAGAAAAAGATCATCTTTTGCTTTTATGCGACCTTTTGAATTACATGTACTAGCTTATAATGAATGCAGCTCTGTAACAGATATTGTACCTATCAACCAGTAAAAATGCTCTTAACAAAATAACAGACAAATGTTGCACCAAGTGATAATCTACTTCTCTGTTCAGCCGACACGAACATATTTTATAAATCACCACCAGTTATCTTCTATGTATGATATCATACTCATATTCTCTCCTAGTTTTCTCTGTTTCTTCTCCACGTATTGTATGTTTTGATCAATTATATATAGTTAAATAATAGAAATCATTAGGAGAAGATCATACCTGTGGTTCAAGCGTATATCTATGTCTTTTGCAAGAGCCTTTATTATGGGATCATATCCTTGTACCATAAGTCCATGACCACCAGAAAGGATGTCCTCCTGCCTCAAGGAATTCCATCAACAATGTAAGCAGTTTTCTAGTGATTGAAGGAACTTGATTTTTGTTTTCTTTTTAATTTATTAAGAACTCTTCTACTATAAAATAATTAATACATTGACTTGTACTAAAACTCAAAAGGGACTAAAGTCCAAGATTCTTATTTAGTTTATTCCCAAAAAGGCGACTAGAAACCTCAAAGATTCCAATAGATACAATGAATTAAAAGGTTCAAGTAAGTCCTATATCAGAAATGGACAATGGATAAGAGTGATTCGTCCACAAGAAAAGGCTCATCATCTTTGCCCAGCTCGTGCATTAGTCATAATATTAATGCTTCAAACTTGTATCCATTTGATGGGTGCAATGGTGCTGCATCTACCACTGACACTCCAAGTCCAGCAACTTCATATAGCTAAAACTGATGTTTTTCAATATGTTTTAGATGTTAAAAAGGATCATTTAGGACATCGTAATTTGTATATCAAACTTTTGATGAAATGGCTGTAAACCAGCAAAACACTTGGATTGGAGGAAAAAACAAAACAAATTAATCCTGACAATTTTGAATAGTATGTCAAGCTCTACAAGTTGGAGCTAAGTTCATTATGTTATCGTCTTGTTTAATTGAAACTTCATTATATTTTTTCATTCATATTTTTCCTACAGATCCAATTGTAGCTGACGGTTAGGGTTTATCTCTAGATGTCTTGGATTTGTCTTTCCAACTATTGATAGGATTTCTGATAAGCTTACTATAAATACTACAAACCCTAATTATTCCAACTACTCATCTTTCCTATAATGATAGGATTTTTAATAAGATTACTATAAATTGGGGTTGCTGGAGAAATTCAGCAGTCCTAATATTTTGCATTATTTTACCGAAGGAGGTCTTGTTCCTAATTATTCCAACTACAATCAACCATATGCCACCCCTAATTTGTTAAACTTTGATGTTCTAAACCACCCCCTAGATCCTCCTTGTTGCTAACTAGACACAACGCCATGGAAACAAAGAAAATCTGCTTATGACTTTCTTCCTTAAAATACGGTTCTTAAAAAATTTCTTCCTAGTGAATACAGAATCACAACATTAGTAAGGAGTGTCTAGTAAGTGTGACGGAACTCATGCCCGAAAGTGGGTGTATATGATCAAATAGTCACTTGCCTGGTCCCAGGTTTTCAGAGATATCATGTCTGCATCAACTGCAAACCAAGCTTCCATTCTACCCATGTACCATTGCAACACTTCATAAGCAAGTCCTTCTTGTCTGCAGAAAACTGAAGTTACATAAGGAACAGGAAGTGATATCAAAATAAAATAACATTTTTCAGTTGTTCAAGAATTCATGTAGAGAATAGCCTTTTCCTTTACCTTAATTCTGGATGCCTATCTAACACAATCCAAATTGCTTGAAGAATGGACATGTCATCAATGTGGTCATCCCTCACTTTCTCTGTCTGAAGGTGTCGAAAAGCATTTCATATGTTGATTGTAAGAGAGGAAAATTTGTAAAGATATTTCACCCCATAAATTTAATATGAAGAACTTGCCTCTTTTAGAATCCTCTTGAATGTATTTCCAACTTCGATGACCAACTGTTGGCAAATTTGGTTTCCATCCATGTCGAAAAGCATATAGCTGAGAGTACCAAAAACAAACCCGTAAGTAAAGGGAAATAAAGCCCTTGTTTTTGAAATCAGAAGGAAAAAGATACCACCATAACATACTCAGGTTACTCCGTCACTATGTTTATGGGACGATCGAAAAGTTTCATGATATTTAATCAAAAATATCAATGTCATCATCTTCTACCACTAGAGAAGTGATACAGAGAATTGTTTGGTATGTTTTGATGTGGAGTAAAAATAAAAGAAGATATAGCAATATTATAGTCATTAAAATTGGCAATACAACATATGCAAACTCTAATTGAATATTGCAGAATTATGATTCGGCAAGATTGTAGGTGTGCACTATCATTTTTTTTTTTAGAGTAAGAAGTTGAACTATTTTGCTAGTAAGGTAAATTCACCATTCAGTGTAACCACCTGGGATGTCTCACCTAATTCTCCAGGTAGTTTCTAACGTTCCAACTTGACTCGGTTCTCATTTGGTTAGGAACTTTGTCTCTAGTCAATGGGGAAAACACTTCCAATATACAATAGATCTATTTTACACCCTTCTCACTAATAGCTAAACCGGGTTCCTTTCTCCTATCATCCTTGTCATCTCATCAAAATTACGACCTCAGGCACTATGAAAATTTGGCCTGAATCACAGAAATCTCTTTGTTCCAAAGCTGATTTTCAAATTTCAATAACATAGTTGCAGCATTATCTAGAAAACAGTAAAGATATTTTCTAGCGGTCAGAATCTACAGGAACAAAATTATTGGTTGTGAAGTCTAAGACATCATCTGATATTTTTATGATCCGTGCAACCTGATTGAGTATTTTGTAATAATTCAAGTAACAAGAATGATTCAGGTGCAACTAATTTGCCAAAAGGACAATGCTACAAGTATCTACAATACTTCACTATCCCTGAAATAAACATCTAAATCTTAGTAGCCAAAATTATGATAGCTCCATATGCTTTGTAAGATATAGAACATAGAACACACTCATGGCTATACTTATGGTCAGTTCCAAATAGTTTTACACCCTATTCCTAGTTCTGATTAGTATATATGCCTCTAGCTATCCTACATAAAATACCTTAATGTTTTCAGGACAAATAACTCACCATAACTTTAATGCAGTTTACAGAAGGAAAGTATTCATGCTAAACATTTGTAGTATTTTATCCACTGCAGCAATGTTCTGTATAATTCAAGCCCTAGAGCAATGTGGATTAACAGAAAAGGCAAAATAATTTGTATTTACTGATACCCAAAACCATAAAATGTCTTTCCATTATTTAAAAGAAGAAATTAAGAGTTTTCTGCATCCTCAAAACCCACAAGATTCCTTCTTTTCCCAATCATTCACCGTACTACTAAAGGAACACCATCACAAGTAATCTTTAAATTCATTAGAATGGCTGGGGGCCTTGTTCATTCACAATGAGGCAAAAATAATGTTTTGCCAACTCCAATTGGGAGTCACGCCAAAAGATATATACTCAGCAAGCATTTTCTTCTTATCTTCACCTTAAAATACCAATTGAAACAGCCTCCTATTATAAAGAAATGAGACCTCCAAAGAAACTCTTGAGTTTCAGATAGCTTTCCAAGAGTATCTATCTTAACCTGACTGGCCTTGTTCCAAAAAGACAATATGAAGCCTACAATCCAAATCTCTGTTAAATGTCATTCTGTTGCAGACATCATTTCTCACTCTGTTAATATTTATCAACGAAACCCCCAGGGGTTTTCTAATCCTATGCAATCTCACTTTCTTCAAGTTTAGCATTTCAAAGAAAATCAGAATCAAATGGACATCACTGGTTGACTGTAGCTGTAAATATGTAAACAATGGTGATAAGTATGAGATCACATGCTTTTTTCCGAAAGAACTTAAAAGTATTAGATAAAAAAGATTTCAGTGTTTGTTTGTTCTGTTAATGCCATGGAAAACGTGAGAGAGTGCCTACATAGAACAACCCTTAAAATACCATCAGATTGTTGTTTTACCACCTCATCTACCTCGATAAGCTTATTTATTTAGCTTAAAGGCTTCATGACATAGCTACAGGCCAGTATTCTCATTTCTATAGGAATGAACTTTTCAATCTCTCACCAGAGTAAGAACAAAAAAAATGCAATATATAAGTAGTTTGGATCAAGGAGCACCAGTTGTGATGTAATGTATCCCATGAAGTCTCAAGTCATGATGATATCCTCACTTGCACTATGGGAAACATGATAAAATGATTCAAATGATTTACCTCTCCAGATCATGATCATACAATATAGAGTTATCACCACTGGTAAGGTGCAATGTAAGTCCCAAACTACGAATAAGCGGTGCCAATGGATTGTCATTGCAAACACCATGTACCCTGAAAACCATTAAAAAATGTGATTTGACAAGTTATGCTTATGTTAATTGTACACAATCAGGTTGTAAAACTACAGTAAACAAGAAACGATAAAAAGAAAGAGACACAAGATTCAAGTGATTCAGTTGTGAGGCTTATAGTCTGGAACACAAATGCCACAAGAACACTAGAGTATGTTCTATCAATTAGGTCAACAATATCCCTATATCGAGTACCTAAATTATTTTACTACAGAATAAATACTGTATTCTCATAATGTATTTAACAATAAATCTCTAAGATCTTCAATACTTCTCTCAAGTTAATGGGTGGATGCTTTTCATTTTAGTTAGCACGAATACTTCAAACCAAGATGCAAGGCAACGAAAGCCAATCCAACTGGAATCAGTAGAGTTTAATATAAGATCCAAATTTTGAAGCTTGATAAAGGTGGAGTTTCTTGTATTGCAAGTCCTAGCTTGTTCTAGGCTAGTCATAGACTTTTGTTGAATATACGAAGCACCTAAATTTGCTACATCAATTGTCCTAAGCATGGTGAAGTCAAAGTTGCAGACCAAGTCTGGTGGTAAACAGTGAATTAGTCGTTTCATTCCCTTATCAAGTAAGTTCATTCATCTAATGGTATTTGAATTCACCTCAAAATTGTTATGCCATGTCGCCAAATTGGAGGGTCCTCACAATTCAGTGGACCATAAGTAAATAAGTGATTTTATAGAAAATACTAGACGCCACTTGATGATAGCCGAGTTGCAGTGAGAAAACTTTCATTGGGAATGTCCAACGACCAAATTTATGAAAGACGTATACAGAAAGGTAGGTTGGAAATTAAGAGATAGGAAAAATAAGAACCTACCATGAAGCTCCCAAATCTACTGGACAACCAAATGAGTAGTCGGTATGAGTACGGCCACCAATCCTGTCCCTTGATTCCAGCAAAATTACCTTCAGAAAATACCAACAATCAAGCACCATGGCTTACATGTATATCCATATGCAATATGTATGTTTATGCACGCATACAAACAAACTTATGCACGCATACAAACAAACAACCTCTTGAATAATGACACAGAAAAAAACACAAGTGTTACATCATTGTAACCTCAATTGCTGCGTCATGCAGAATACGTGCAGCAGCAAGACCAGAGATACCACCACCAATGACAATGACTGTAGGGGTCGAACTGTGTTGCCACTCACCATTCGAGGAAAAAGAATCTAGGTATAGGATGAACATGAATCAGCAAAGATTCAGCAGTGTAAACTTTTTAAATCTTATAGAAAGAGGATAAGTTAAGGACATATTCAAACGGTCGTGATGCATGAGCTCCACTCCGACACTATGTACATTGACCACCAAATTAAAGCATAGAGTTAGGCAGATTAAATGAGCAAATGGTAGTTCACCAAACTACTAATGGGATCCTGAACAAACACTTATTAGACATGCAAAGAACCGGATCTGAAAACTTACATCATTAGGAAAGGCAACAAAAACTAAATTGCACACGAAAATCATCAAGGCCAATATAAATGAGAAAGAAAATACCATTCATGTCTAGGGAAACGCCCAAGCCCGGAGAAAAAGAGTTGGCAGAAGCTCCAGCTTTATAAAGTACTAGACAGATATTTTTGCAACATAAAAAACGTTTAGTAATACAAAAATAAAGGACAAACTCTGTCACCAGGCTGACAAAAAATAAGAAGTAAGGTCCATCCATACAGGTAAGCTGATCGAAAGATTTTTTGTTAATGCGGAGTAAATGCAGAGGGCCACCACCAAAAAAAGGCAAAGCTTGAAAGAGGAGCAATAACCACATAATGTAATTGTACAAAAAGCTAGTAGGACTAACCATTTGAATCTGCCGACATGCGAAAGGCTTGTCCTTTTGACACGTCCATTTTGCCAATCCCACAACAGAAAAAATCAGATATCTGGAGTATGAAATCGAACAGAGAGAAACCCAGATGACAAAACAACGAAACCAATCAACAGAAGAGTTCAAGAAGTATAAATGGTTGAGAGGTAAATCGGACGTATAGGAATCAAAAAATTGGAAATCAATTGGAAAGAATGGTAGAGAAGGAAGATGAGAAGGCCAGCAATGAATCGGCTAAGACAGGAAGAAGAAAGCAGCAACAGCAGTCGCTGATTCAACTTGTGATTAAAACTGGAGCAGCTCATAATCCTGTCCAGTTGGAACAAACATCAGCCGATATTTGGTTCCCTTTTCTTGGGATCGGATGCCTAAACCCCTCTTCTTCAACTCTCTTGTCTCTTCGCTTATCTCAAATGACCAATTTGCAATTGAATGAATAATGTGAAGGGCCGGCTTGGGATTATGAATTTATAAACACATAATAATAAAGATGCTGAGTTGCTGACTCCTCACTGACGGTTAGATGAGAATGGGTTGAGAGACATTAATTTGCCCAACATAAATTAATCCTTCTTTAAGGATGAGATTTTCGCCCTAATTAATTCGTAAAAAGTCTTTTTAAGTGAAATGATTTAATTACAGACGCTTATCAAAATTAGAATTTGAGGGATGGCCACGGCCCTCGAAGATGCTTAAATTAAGGTGTTTTTAATGTGCCGATTTATAAGTTCAGGTTAAGATTAGATTAGTTCGAGGTGTAATTTTATTTTCTTTATAAAAGTTAGATCTCGAGCAAGCTTAAACCTGAGTCTAGGGTGAGATCAATTCGATATCAATTATTAAAAAAATATTTTACATTTTTAATTTAAAAAAGTTATTTTAAAAAAATTGGTAAAGCTGTCTTGGCCATTGTCATTCCTAAATTTGAACACCCTAAACATAATGCCATCCTAATTGAGTAATTGTCTTCATCGTCTTAATGAACTTAATGGTGCAATTTAAAATATCTAAAAAGGTTGCATGACATGTTTAATGAGACAATAATAGAGTTTGTGGAATATTTGATTCCACTTCTATTTTTCTATTATAATTTTCAGGTTTTAGTTTTTTATTTTATGTTTTTTATTTTTATTTTTTAAAATCAAAACAAAAACATGTTTGATTGTTAATATTAGTGTAGTTATATTTTTTATTATTGATGATAATTATATATTAGATAAAAATTTAAAGATAATTTTTTTAATTAATTAAATTTAGTTTAATCTATATTAGTAATTCAAAATAACATAAGAGAAAGGGCAAAAATTACTTGTCTGAGTACCTGTGGTGTTTATAAGTTTATGTCATGCCCTTTAGCTTAATAAACACGTGATAATTTTTGCAACCAAATGAACAATGTCTTGTACCATTTTTGAATAGGTTGTCAGTTTTGGAGTCATTTAGCAAGGAAAAGCCAAATATGGTGGGACTCAAAGCTATTATTGAATAGTCGATCCTTATGAAGGTGTCAAAGATGTAATTTTTGGGTTTGAAAAATTAATATCAATAATTCATAAAGAGGTACTTGTGGAGACTGTTTTCACTAATTGGTTTGTTGAAGAAAAGGAAAGCATGATGCTAGATAGACCATTATGTAGATGTGTTTAAAAAGTTGAAGTAAATCATTACGTCATAATCAGAATTACATAGTCAACTTTAAACTTCCATTTAAACTTCACACCTATTGTTAATTTTTTAATGCAAGTATACATTAATAGGAAACAAGTAATAATTCAATTAAAAGAGTATCATCCTATAAGGATTGTGTTTACTAATTATCAAAATTAAACTAACTATATTTTTAATCTAATAGAAAGGGAATGTCAACCACTCACGTTCCAAATTGTTTCACACAAGTTTTGATAAAGACTACGTCATTCTTTGAAGATAATGTTAGCCTTGGCTGCTGTGGCTGCTATCAACGATTGTTGACAGCAACCTTGGCAGTCAACAATTGTTGGCTGCCTAACACAGCCAAGGCAAGCCAACATTTGTTGGCTGCCTAACACATGCTCTCTTGCCTATAAATAGATAGGAGATGAAGAGGAGAAGTAGTAGCAAACAAAAGAGGAAAATAGAGAGAAATGAGGTGTGAGAGGGAGAGAAAGAACAGAGAGAGACAAAAATATTTTGTATATTTTTTGTGAGTCTAGTTTCTCCTTATAATTCTCTAGTTTTCAACAATAAAAGTCTTCTATCTTTGCCCGTAGTTTTTACCCTAATTTAGGAGTTTTTTCACGTAAAATCTGTATTCTTTACTATTCCCCTAATCATATTTAGCTACGAACCTACTCTAATCTAGTCAATTTTTATAACAAGTGGTATCAGTGCGAGGTCAGAAAATTACGACAAATTTTTTGACGTAATCCATTCGGAGTTCCGGCATAGTGAAATTGGGTGAATAGTAACCAAAAAGTACTATTCATGTGTACATACTATTCACGCATACGACACTATTCACGTATACAGGTATTATTCATACATACGGGCACCGTTCACGTGAAATAGTGGGAGCTAAGTTCTGTTCGTAATAGAAATAATAGCAGCAAAATTTGAGATTGAGAAGTTCAATAGAAGTAATTTCTCATTGTGGAAGTTGAAGATAAAAGCAATCTTGAGGAAAGATAATTGTCTGGCGACCATTAATGAACGGCCAGCTGGAGTCATAGATAAGAAATGGAACAAGATGGACAAGAATGTTGTAGCTAATCTTCACCTAGCTTTAGCTGATGGAGTATTATCCAGCATAGAGGAAAAGAAGACTGCAAAGAAAATATGGGACCACCTCATAAAACTGTATGAGGCCAAATCACTCCACAACAAAATTTTTCTGAAGAGGAAACTATACACTTTACGCATAGCGAAATCCACTGCGGTGACTGAGCACTTAAATACTTTAAATACTTTATTTTCCCAACTCATATCATTGGGGCATATAGTAGAGATAAGTGAACGTGCGGAACTTCTACTCCAAAGTCTACCAGATTCATATGATCAACTCATCATCAATCTAACAAACAACATAGACACTCTAGTCTTCGACAATATTGCAGCTGCTATTCTAGAAGAAGAGAGCCGACGCAAAAGTAAGGAAGACAGGCTGGCAACTTCGCAACAAGCGGAGGCCTTGTGGTGACAAGGGGAAGATCAATAGAACGTGACTCAAGTGGGAGTCGTAATCATGGCAGATTAAAATCCAGGAGAAAGAAGAATTTCAAGTGCTACAATTATGGGAAGAAAGGACACTTACAGAAGGATTGTTGGAATCTGAATAAGAAAGATTCTATTTCTCAAGAAAATGTGGCAAATACTTCAGATGATGGAGGTGCAATGGTCTGTGAAGCAGCAACAACTATTGGAAGAAAGAGAAGATTTGTTGATGTATGACTTCTCGATTAAGCAGCTACTTTTCATATGACCTCTTGAAGAGAATGGTTCCATCAGTATGAAGCTGTCTCTGAGGGATTTGTGTACAGCTGTAATGATCAAGCTCTAAAGATCGTTGGTATTGGTACCATCAAGATAAAACTGTATGATGGGACAACTCAGACTATTGAAAAAGTGCGCCATGTGGAGGGTCTGAAGAAAAATTTATTGTCTATAGGACAACTAGATGATCTCAGTTTCAAATTTGAGATTCAAAATAAGATCATGAAAGTGATTAAAGGAGCGCTAGTATTTATGAAAGAAGAGAAGATTATTGCAAATCTGTATATGCTGAAGGGAGTAACGTTGCAAGAAGGAGAGGTATCTGTTGCAGTGACTAGTATAGACCACAAATCTGCAATGACGTGGCATAAGAAGCTTGGACATATGTCAGAACAAGGAATGAAGATACTTGCAGAGAAGAATCTACTTCCAGGACTCACAAAGGTAACACTACCCTTCTGTGAGCATTGCATTGTGAGTAAGCAACATCAATTAAAGTTCAACACATCAAAGTTCAGAAGTAAAGAGATTCTAGAATTGATTCACTCTGATATATGGCAAGCAATAGTTAAGTCCCTAGGAGGAGCAAATTTCTTTGTATCCTTTATTAATGATTATTCGAGGAGATGTTGGGTGTTTCCTATCAAAAGGAAGGTAGATGTGTTTCCAACTTTCAAATCTTACAAAGCGCGGATGGAACTCGAATCTGGAAAGAAGATCAAGTGTTTGCGCTCAGATAATAGAGGTGAATATACTGGGAAAGAATTTGATGAATTCTGCAAGCAAGAAGGCATCAAAAGGTAATTCACTATGGCATACACTCCTCAACAAAATGGAGTAGCAGAGCGGATGAACAGAACTCTGTTGGAAAGAACCAGAGCAATGTTGAGAACTGCAAGCTTAGATAAGAAATTTTGGGCAGAAGCAGTCAATACTGCCTGTTATATGGTGAATCGAGCTCCATCGACTGCAATTGAGTTGAAGACACCGATGGAGATGTGGACTAGTAAACCAGAGATTATTCCAACCTCCATATATTTGGAAGTTCGGCTTATGTGATGTTCAATGCCCAAGAAACTACAAAGGTAGATCCAAAATCCAGAAGATGCATTTTCTTAGGGTATGCTGAAGGTGTGAAGGGGTATCGTCTGTGGGATCCTACTGCACACAAGATTGTTATTAGCAGGGATGTTATTTTTATAGAAGATAAGGATCAAGAGCAAGCAGAAAATGTTGGCACAGTACAAGAGAATACAGAAACTACAACAGTACAAGTAGATAGGGAAGTTGATCACAATGATTCTTCTGAAGCTGCACCAGAGCACGAGGAGCAAGAACCACTTGAACATGATGCTCGGAGACCAACTCGCATAAGAAGAACACCGAGTTGGCACTTAGATTATATTATGGAGAGCAATATTTCATATTGTCCTTTAACTGAGGATGGAGAGTCGTCAACTCTTCAAGAAGCAATAACTAGTTCAGATGCATCTCAGTGGATGGCAGTAATGCAAGAAGAAATAGAAGCTCTGCATAAGAATAAGACGTGGGAGCTAGTATTGTAGGAAAATCCTGGTGTGAGCATCACATGCCCACGGTTCGGAAAACAAAAAAATTTTGTTCCGGGACCTTCCAGAAAGCCAGGATCCATGTGACTATATAACAAACTCAAACCATAACGATCAAAGGAGACCGTCTCTAACGGTATCTACGCAGAGATCGGAGAACCTAGCCGGGACAAACCCTTTGACCCGGGAATAGCTAGAACAAATTAAAGAGTGCTAGCTCTTACCTTTGTCCTTGGAGAGC
>JANITW010000007.1:1225259-1245814 GCA_027564335.1 Erythroxylum williamsii
CTTCCAATTATGCCCTTAATGATTGAGAATTGTCCCATTTGCCCTTCCATTTATGCCTTATGTCTTTTATGCTTAAGTGTCTTGTCAATAGTACCTTTGAACATTCTAACATAACACCTTCTTTTAGAAAAATGTCTCCTATTATCTTAAGTTTCTAATGACTCCAAAATCATTCAATTTGGTTAAGTGATTCGAAAGATACACTTTAAACATTTTTTGGACTACTCTTGTCCAAATCAGTATACTATGCACAATTTCTATCCAGAATTTAAACATCTTAGAAACTGAATTAGATTCCAATTTCTTCATACCATTTGTAGTTCCATATCTCTAGTTTACCACAAATTAGAAATCATCTCATTTGGAGCTCTACCGATCCAGAAATCATCAAAATACTGAAGTATATCCAGTGGAATAGCTCCAGTTCATATTATTTAAGAGCACACACACTATACCCATCCCACATTTTTCACTCAATCTTTCTAACTTCATTTCAGATGGCTATCATTTTTGGTTGAGATGTAGAGAAATGTCTTATGAGTCCAATGACTTAAGAATCAAGTTATTTGAGTGTCTAAAGAAGAAGTTATGGCCAAAAGAATCCAATATGGTTTTGTCCTCAATCATATTGAACCCGTCGTGGGACAATTGATATAACTTTCACTATAGATGTCAGATTAAGATCATCTTAGGATGATTTCAAAGAGAACTTTGAGATCTATAACTTTGAAGAGACCTTTAGGTCAGATTTTATCATCTGAATGGTCAAAATAGACCAGACGAAGTCAAAGGAAAAAGCAGACTAATGGAAAAGACAGACGAATGGAGAAAATTGCTATAACTTTCCCTACAGATATCGGATTAAGGTATCTTTATATGGTTTTGAAAGAAGGCTTCAAGATCTACAACTTTCATGAAGACCTCGAAGACAGATTCTATTTTCTGAATGGTCAACAATGAACCAGAAGATAGGCCAGAAAAAAAAAGCAGAAAAGGCAAAACATAGAAGATATGACATCATCACAGACCATATGATGTCATCACAGAAGAAGCAAAACATAGAAGAAGCAAAACATAGAAGAAGCAAAAAGACAGAAGATACATCTTCTCTTATAGGGACCATAACTTTCATCCTAGAAGTCCAAAAATTCCATACTATATATTGTTGGAAAGATGAAAGACATACCTACAACTTTCTGGAGACACCTTTCTCTAATTAGCCTAGAATAAATCCAAAATCGCCCTTGAATTCAGAACACAAATTTTATATTCATCCACTAATGTGCTGCACCCATTTCTTAATTTCATGACAAATTTTGAGATTCTTAAAGATATAATTTAAAATTGATGTCTTCATATGAAATGTATCCATATATTTCTAGTTTAATCCAAATTAAGAATCATCCCGTTTGGATAACTAGAGAAAAAGTTATGGCTAACAGACAGAAGCACACTCAGTAAATACTTTCCAGATCAACAACCACTTTTGTTTCCAAATCTTTCTTTATCACAACTCATACCAAGATCACTCCTTCAACTCCCTCTACTTCTCATTATCAACAAAATCATATTTAAAAATAATCATACTTGGAAGTTGTCAATGAATGCATGTACCTTATTTTTGTATGCGCAAAGATTCAAATTCACATGCATGTATGATGACATGCTGCTGGGCATGAAATGCAAATTTTTCTAACTCTCGCTTTGCTATTCTCTCCATTATTGAAATCTGGGTTCTAACCCTTAATATGGAGATGGGGTGTTACAATAGTGAAAGCATCCAAAAACACAATGCTTGACTTGTGGCAAAGGGGTACAAGATTAAGGAATAAAATTTGTAGATTTTTTTCCAATTTCTCGATTTGGAATTGTAAGAATTTATTCTAGCATTGGATGATTTGTTGGAATTACCTATGTATTAATTTGTTATGAATTCTACCTTTTTAGATGGTGATTTAAAAGAGGAGGTTTATGTTTCACAACCTTCAAGGTTTGTTATTAATGGACCAAAAATTTACTAGTTATTCCTTTACAAATTGAAGCCATCATTGTGAGCTTGCTATAGTAAGATTGTAGGATAACGGGTTCACTAGAAGGGAAAATGAATCCACTCTTTATCTAAAGAAGAAAGGTAATAAAGATATTTTAGTAGTTTTCTTTTATGTGGATGATATGATTTATGATGATTTTGAGGTCCTGTAAGTTAAGAAATTTTGAGATGATAGATTTGATATGCTGTAATTTTTTTTACTTAAGACATGTAAAGTGTTGATGGAATTTTTATATGTCAAAATAAATATGTTGTAGACTATTTAAAGAAGTTTAACATGACAAATTATGAAGTGACAGTCAGATCAATGAACATAAATGAGAAGCTATAATATGAATATGGGATTAAGAAAATTAATCCAACATTATTTAAAAGTTCAATTGGTGGTTTAAACTATTTGCCACACACACAAGAGTCGACATTGCTTTCTCTATTAGTGTTGTGTCCAAATTTATGCATAGTCCTCTAAAACAACACCTTAGAATAGCAAAAAAGGATCTTTCATTATATTGCAGGGATTGTGCATTTTGGTATTTTGTTTACAAAGTATCAAATTTTAGACTAATTAGTTTCACCAGAAGTTCTTTTTTTATCATCACATCTTGTTAGTGACTTGTTAACATCTTGTTAGTGACTTGTTAAGATGTGTAGATGATTGAAAAAACACTTTTGGAAATGTTTTACACTTTGCTTCTAGAGCAGCAACATGGAGTTTAAAAAAGAAATAAATAGTGGTGTTTTGAAGTAGAGTATACAATATCAACTTTATCAACATGACAAGCTTTACGACTTAGAAAAAGGAAGCTACTGAAATATTATGTGATAGTTGATCCACAGTTGTCATGACAAAGAATCCTACTTTTCATGGTAGAGCTAAGCACATTGATATGCATCGTCAAGTTATCATAAAGCTAGTAGCTGATGGTAAAACAGAGCTAAAATTATATAGCACTAATGAGCAATAAACATATATTTTTACATAATTTCTTTCTCAGGCCAAGCATCAATTTTTCAGGTTACAGTTAGGAGTATAAGATTTTGAATCAAGGAGAGTGTTTAAAATATGATTCAAAATATTTGTGGTTGAGTTTTTGGAACATGTGTTTACTTAAAGTCATGTATTGATGCTTTATCTTGTGTGAAAAACAACAATTAAAAAATAGTCTTGGTTCTTGTTATTTTGTTGCTTCTTTCACCAACAAACCACTTAACATGCATTTATAGTTTTTGCATGCTTTGTCTTCATATTTGATAATGTTGACATGTCTTTTTTTCATTTTACAAGAATCAAATAGCTTTTTTGAATTAAACTAAACATACAACTTCTTGTAATTTTTTTTTACAATTTTCTATCATATTTTATCGTTATAAGAAGACCAATCATTGGCAATAAAAATATTTCCTTTATTTTTCACATACTTGATGCCAAAACTAAAGTTCCTTGAACATAACAAAAAATTCAGTTTGAAGCCATAAAATATACACGAACTTTGATATATGATCCTCGCTACTTTAAATCACTCCTCATTGACTTCTATAATTACATCATTCAAATTTAAGAACAAGTTTTATATAAGGTAGACAACTCATTCCACCAACCTCTAAGACCACTTCTCCAAATAAATTTTTAATTCTATCATTAAACAAAACTTTTCATTTATATATAATAGAGTTTTCACAAGATTATAGTATCACAATCTACAACTCATTGTGGTGTTATTTAAACAAAAGGTTGTACAATAGGATTCTACAACATTTAATTTGTTTTTCATTTTAATCATACAATTACTTCTATCTTATTATGATAGTTTTTATTTATTTTACCAAAAGCGACATATTATTGAGAATCTTAAGTTCTAATATAACAATATTGTAGGAAGGTATCAAATAGTAATTGAAATAAGAAAAACCAAAATATATAAGATTTCACTCTAACTAAATGCTTTGACAAATAAAGAAGAATAAAATTAGAAAACTCCAACTCAAATTTGTGTCATTATCAAATTTCCTTCTATCCACCTTTATCTCTAATATATATTAAGATTTGCACAAAATATTAACTTACAATTTAAAGATTAAGTTGTATTAGCCCTAGAACTAATATAACTTGAGGGTTCAAACCTGAGACTCATTTTATACAATCAATCCATATAATCATCATATTTTGATTAATATGGAAGAATATGATTTATGCTACGACTATTTTATGAGAAAAAAACATAAATACCCATATTTGAAATTAGAAAGAGTTGGAAATAGGAAAAAAAAAAAGAGTTTAAGTGAAGAGTAAACAAGAAAAAAAGGAAAAAGAATAAATTCATTCTAGTGATATGAAAATTGAATTAAATTGTGTCATTGAATTAAGTAAATTAAACTACTATTTAATTAGTATTTAAGTCCATCAAATCGAATCATTTAAGATTTACAGTCACACAAGAATTCTAAGTATCTAATAAGTTTTTAAACAAATCATTTACCAGAAGCAGTAGAGACCAAGCCAAGATACACTTCTCTCTTCAATCTTCATGACGTGTAGATACACCTTTATTATGTAGCACATTATACCATACAACACAATTACTTTGATCAAATAATTATGTATTGCTACATCATAAGCATGTCATCGGGTAATACAACAACTTGCAAATTTCCAACTAACCATTACCTTCTCCCGAAGACCTACCAGCGTTCTGTCAATTTGTCCCCCTCATTGTCACGTTTACCTAACAATTACAGCAATTACAGCTTAACAATATGGTGCCAGAAAACGATTTAAAATTCGATGGTCCAAGATTTTATATTCACCATACAAAGCCTGTATGACACAAGCCAAATTTGAGAACAATCAAACAGTCAGACAATAAATCAAAAGGAAAGGGAAAGAATAAGTCAAACAAAGACTTTAGATGATATTGCAAATATCTAATTGAACCCTCAAGCTGCTTCCTATTGATTACAAGCACTCGCAAAGTCCTATAAATTCATCGGAAGCAGGCCAATTATATTATCTAAATAAGTCACTGATTCAAGCTTAGAGAGTCACAGAGAGATGGCAAACGTAGAGAACAAAACGTTGCAAGAATCAATTCACATGACCGGTGGGGATGGGCCTTGCAGCTATGCTCAAAATTCTTCCTTTCAGGTATCGATGATTACTTGTTATAACAGAAAATCGATATATTGCTTCTTGAACATGATCCTGATAACCTCAACTTGGAAAACAATCCATAGTCCCAAACTTTCATGCTTTAACAATTAATAATATTACCAATACCATCATGTTTTATTGTTAAAAACCATCAATTGTAAGGGAAGGTCGGAAATGGCATGTACATGCATGTACTTTAGATATGTTCCATCAAACTGAATATATGAGATTCAGATGGGATTATTCAATGGCTACAGAAGGAAGTGGTAGAGGCCACAAAGGGTATAGTCATGAAAGGCATTACAGAGACGATTGACTTCAAGAGCCCGTGTTTTGATTCTTGGAATAAAGTTGTGATAGCCGATTTCGGCTGTTCCGCTGGACCCAACACGTTCATTGCAGTCAAAAACATGATAGAATCAGTGGAGCTTAAATATCGTGCCCAGAAGCAAGGCTCTTCGCCTTTGGAATTCCAAGTGTTCTTCAACGATCTCACTGGCAATGACTTCAACACTCTGTTCAAAGCCCTTCCTTCCTATCAAAAATATTATGCTGCTGGAGTTCCAGGCAGCTTTTTCGTCCGACTATTCCCCAAGTCCTTCCTTCACATTGCACACTCATCCTATGCACTTCATTGGCTCTCCAGAGTCCCAAGAGAGGTTGTGGACCCTCAATCTCCAGCATGGAACAAGGGAAGTATACACTGCACTGGACATGATAGAGAGGTAAGCAAGGCATATTTGGCTCAGTTTTTGAATGACATGGACCACTTTCTAGCTGCTAGAGCACAAGAAATCGTGGGAGGAGGTTTGATGATAATCCACGTCCCTGGCCTTCCTGAAGGGGTCCTTATGTCTCAGACTAACACTGGTAGACTTTATGATTTTCTTGGATTATGTCTCGCTGACTTGGCTAAGATGGTAAGCCCTCAAATCGCCTCCTTCCTTTGATATTAAATTGATATATCTATCTGAAATAGATTAGGGTTTGGAATTGGTGTAGAAGTAGTCTATTAGGTGCATACCAAATCATAGTATGTCTGCATATTATATTCTTTGATGCCAACTGTAACTTATAAATAATATCATCAATGATTGTAGGGAGTACTTAATCAAGAAAAGGTGGACTCCTTCAATTTGCCTCTGTACTACTCAACAGTTAAGGAGTGGGAAGAAATAATAATAGAAAGAAATAGATGTTTCACCATCGAAAGCATGAAGACATGGACACATCCGATGTTGCATGTGAAGCCCAGTTCTGATGAATCTGGTTATTTACAATTTAGGGCTATTTTCGAGGGAATCTTGAAGCAGCACTTTGGAGAAGAAAATGTTGTTGATCAGATATTCAGCTACCTTGTGAATAAATTTGCAGAAAGCTCCAACATGTTTGATGGGTTAATGCACAACCAGATAGAAATATGCATCCTCCTAAAACGCAAGATTGTCTTCTAAATAACATTTATGTACTGTCCTCACTGCTTTTACATAGTTAAGTTGCCCTCAAATCGTTTCAAGGTTAAATATATGTGCATTTATCAGTTGCTAGACAATTTCCATATCGGTATAGACATCTAGCAAACTCATGTAACTAATCAATTTTGTGGGTTGCATATGACCATAGGTCAGAATTCCAAAATTTTTCAACTTGTTAAAGGTAATAGCTTCATTCAATTTATCCAATTAATATTAAGTACATCCTTAATAACTAACAAATTTCTAAATTTATTTATTAAAAGCCGTATAATTTTTAGCTTAAACACAAATTTGTTTAGCATAAATTGAATAATGAATTTATGAAAATTCTTAACGAATTAATTTTGTACATACCAGTTGTATTTTTAATTACTTCACGTGTACTAATTAGATTATTAAAATATTTTCTTTTAATTTTATTTCTAATTAAATTCATTCAAGTTCGTGTATTCATTTATAAAGTAGCTTTTTCTATTTTGTTTTGGTTTAACTTTTTACTAAGATTAATGCTAAATTAGTTCACATCTTCCATTAAAATGACATGATTTGAGATATACCAAAATAAAAGAGAGTGTTTAACCGAGAAAGATCTCAATTTATATTTCAATGATAACAAAATATAATCACTACAATAATTTGCTTTTTTATATTTTAAAAGAAAGCAATGTAATATAAAGCCAAGAGACAACTTATAGAGATTATAGAAAGAAAGTCTTAAACTTCAAATCTAGTCAAGTAAAGGATGATCAAGGTATAACAGTTTTACAAATTTTAATTGTAATTTTTGTTGCATCTCTAGGCTCTTATAAGCATATTATATTTTAAACTTAATGCATAATTTTTTCAATTGTCAAAAGGAATTAAGGTTTTAATTTCAAAGAAAATCTTCTTGATCTTTAAATATTTGAGTGATATTTTATGAAAATTTTGAGCTAATTAAATTTCCATCAAGAGGATGAGTTTAATAAGTAGACTAACTTGAAAACTTTTTTAAAACATGCTTTCAAGTGCATTAGTTGACCAATCTAAGTTGATGGTTAGGAATATTGATTGACTAAAGTTTAAGTGTGGTTGAACAATATCTTTCAAAAATTAGTAAAAATGTGTACCATAAGTTTATAACTTATTATTTGTTTGGTCAATCAATATCTTTGAATGATTGAACAATGTAGTTCAATTAGGATACACACACACACACACACCATAAATTTATGTCATTATTATCGACTAATATACCATAATAATTGATCAATATGCTAAATTGGTCAACTAATATCTTTGTTGCTAGGTGTTACAATGATTAGTTTTTATGTCAAACAACATTTTAGAGCAACAATATATATAAATTGTTGGGTTTTCAACTGTTGAACATCTTTATGCATTTGGGTGTTACAACAACATATTTCAAAATGTTTCAGAGCATTCATTAAGATTTATAAATTCATTGCAAGGTGTTTGTAAGCCTTAAAGTATTAAAGAAAGAAAACAATAATTATTCAAGTTCTAAAGGCTTTTAGGGGCTATTTTCTTTTATTTGATTGATTAAAGACGAATTGTGGTTTTAAAAAAGATTGTACAAGAGTTACTATTTATATGATCAAAGATTATTATAAAAAGGTTCCTTTTCACCTTTTTCAAAGAAGAATTTAATGGAATTCTAAGAGGGACCAAAGAGTGGATATAGGCAAGGATTGTTTGTTGAACCATTATAAAATCAAATTGTAATTTCTCTTCTCTACACTCTTTATATTAGCACAATTAATAACAATATGTTGTTTCATAAGAACAAAGTCTTGATATTTATGTAATATGTTTACATGAATTTTATATAGGAATTCATCTAGAGTAAAGTAATTAATATTCAATTGTTGTATGAATGATGATTGAATACATTTGTGGACTTTTGATTTCATAAGCAATTGTGATCTAATTACTTATTCTATGAACGATTAATGTGACATTAACGTGCATATATATTTCTTTCTTATTATAGAAACTTAGTGTTTGAAAATGGCTACTACTTTAAAGAATATTATTGATGAACTCAATAGGGGTGGGAAACTCAATGATGATAATTATGAAATCTGGAATATGAAAATTCAATATGTACTGGAGGAGCAAGAGGCTCTTAAACCATTAAACGTGGAAGTTCTTAAGAAGGGCACTAAAACTCAACATAGGAGGGACCGTGATGCATATGAATTGTGGAAAAAGAGGAACTCTTTAACTCTCATCACATTGTTGAGTGGCATGGATAATGATATCATGCGTGAGTTTCGTAAATTGAAAAATGCAAAGGACATGTAGTCTGCATTGGTTGCTTGTTTTGGAGGTGCTTCAGTGACCAAAGTGAGGTCACTTATAATTAAGTTTGATACTTATAAGAAGTGCCCAGATGATACAATGCAAAAGCATATGAGGAAAATGTCCAACATGGTAAATAAGTACGTGATGTTAGTCATGAGCTTTCTGATGAACAACAAGTGCAAGCTGTGATTTGTTCATTACCTCAGAGTTGGAAGCATATGAAGATACACCTAACTCATAATGAAATATCAAAATAATGGAAGATGCTACATGGCATCTCATCTTGGAGGAAGAGTGTTTTGAAGACTCAAAGATGTCTTCTGAGACATATGCAGTTAGTTCTAGCTCACATGGAGCTATGAACAAGAATCACAAGCATCATGGTAGATATAAATGGAAGAAGAATGAGAAATTCAACCACTCTCCTTAGGAATCCAAGAAGAAAAAATGGAACCAACTAGGAAAGGGAAAACGTCCTTTCAAGAAGAAGAATATGAAATATGTGAAGTGCTGTCATTACGGTAATAAGGGCCACTTTGCTCGAGATTATACCGAGCCCAAGAAGGTACAGCTTTAAAGTACAAACATTTGTTCTGTGAATGTTTCTTGTTCTATTTTTCTAACTGAATCACATCCTTTGTGGATTGCAGCAACCAACCATGTAGCAAAGGATAGAGATGCCTTTATTAAGTTTCATAAACTCCCTCATAGTAATTAATGGCTTTATGTAGGTGACAATTCCATAGTTAATGTACAAGGAATTGGCACATATAAATTGGACATGCGTGGAGGACAACCCCTCATCTTACATGAAGTATTATTTGCTCCACAGATTCATAGGAATCTTTTATCTGTGTTGATGTTGGTTAGACTTGTTTCAATATCAATTTCCATAATGGCAAAATGGATTTATATCTTGGATCTATTTATTATGGTTATGGTTTTTTATGTGATGGTTTTATTGTACTGGATGTGTTAAAGAAAAATAATAATATTAGTTACTCATTATTTACATCTAGTAATTTCAATAATGATGCAACTTTGTGGCATGCTAGACTATGTCATATTAGTCAAAATCGAATCAGTTAATTAGCTAAAAAAGGGCTTTTAAGTAATCTAAGTAAGGTAGATCTACCTACATGTGGGCATTGTTTAGGGCAAGAAAGCCATTTGGAAAGGGAACACAAGCTTTATATCTATTTCAATTAATTCATTTTGACATCTGTGGTCCAATGAATGTTAGGGCTAGACATAGGGCAGTTAATTTCATTACCTTTATAGATGACTATACTCGGTATAGTCAAGTTTATTTGATTTCTCATAAATCGAAAGCATTTGATTGTTTCATTAAATACATGAAATTGGTTAAGAATCAATTAGATAAGAAAATAAAAGCATTACAAACTGATCGTGGACAAGAATACTTGTCAGAAAAGTTTAAGGCTTTATGTGATGAGAAAGGAATAGAAAGGCAGTTAACAATTCCTAGAAGCCTACAATAAAATGGCATCGCTGAAAGACGAAATAGGATGCTATTAAAAATGATTAGGTCCAAGATGGCCAAAGAAAATTTATCAATCACTTTTTGGGGTGATGTGTTACTAGCAGCTACCTATGTACTTAATCATGTGCCCACGAAATCAGTTACTAGCACACCATATGAGTTGTGGACTAGTAGGAGACCTGATGTATTAAGTCTTAGACCTTGGGGGAATGCAGCCTATGTTCATGATCTCTCTCACAAACACGAGAAATTAGGTCTCAGAGGGAGAAAATATTTTTATTATATACTTAGACCACTAAAAAAGATACGTGTTCATTGAATGTAACTGAATTTGAATCACGAGATGTAACATTCTTAGAGAATGATTTTCTCAAGCAAGGTAAAATAGGTAAAGATCTATTGTTATATGAGTCGCTTGATCTGAATGATTCTGTTATGAAGAATAAAAATGAGGAACTTAAACCAAGTGGGAGCAATTCTACAGAAAAGTTCTCTATGATGACTGAACCAAGTTGGAGCAATCAGATCAATCATGAATTTATTTATGATGAACCTCGTCTAAGACAAAGTAATTGAGGAATAATTCTCCGACATCGTTTTGAGATTGAAGGAGAAATTAATATGATTGTTTCGTAAGAGGATGAAGAGCTAAGGAATGTAAATGAGGCTCTTACTGGCCCTGCTAAAGAAGAATGGATGAAAGCACTGAAAGAAGAAATGGCTTCTTTAAGCTCAAATCAAGTATATGAGACTTGGTTGACCTTCCTGAAGGGCATAAAGCAATTGGGAACAAGTGGGTTCTCAAAATTAAGCAAAAATCTTATGGCAATATCGAAAGATATAAGTTACGTCTTGTAGCAAAAAGATACAAACAACAAGAGGGAATTGATTACAAGGAAACTTTTTCACTTGTTGTGAAGTTTATTTCAATTCGTCTTATTCTGGCTATAGTAGCCAGTATGGATCTTGAATTACATCAAATGGATGTAAAAACTGCTTTTCTAAATGGAGAATTAGATGAAGAAATCTATATGGAGCAACCTGTATGTTTCATCAAGGCAGGTCAAGAAAATAAAGTATGTCGATTGTTAAAATCAATTTATGGCCTGAAGCAGTCTTCAAGATAATGGTATATTCGTTTTCATAATGTAATCATTTCGTATGATTTTCAAATGATCGATGAAGACCATTGTGTGTATGTTAAGAGATCCAAAGATAAATTCATGATTTTATCTTTATACGTGGATGATATATTGATTGCTTGTAATGACTATATGTTTCTTACACAAATATCTGAATTTGAAATGAAATACGTGGGTGAAGCGGTATACATTCTTGAAGTCAAGATTTCAAGAGATCATTCGAAGAGATTATTATCACTTTCACAAGCGATGTACATTCAAAGAATTCTTGAACAATTCTGTATGTAAGATTCCAAACTAATTGATAAATCTATTACTAAAAATGAAGGCCTTAGTAAGAGAAGTTACCCGTCAACGCCACAAGAAAGGGAACAAATGAAGAATGTTCCCTACTCTAGTGAAGTTGGAAGTCTTATATATGCAATGATGTGTACAAGACTAGGTATTTATTACGCTGTTAAGATGGTGAGTAGATATCAATCAATCCAGGCCAAGTGCATTGGAAAGCAGTAAAGAGAATATTGAGATACCTAAAGGGAACTGTGGACTATGCATTATGTTATTAAGGCAATGATCTATATATACAAGGGTATACAGATGCAAACTAGGGAGGAGATTTAGATGAAAGAGAATCTACCTCAGGATATGTATTCTTACTAAACTATGGAGAAATATCATAGAAAAGTAAGAAACAATCTTGGGTTGCATTATCCATAATGGAAGTTGAATTTATAGCATTCTCAATTACAACACAAAAGGCTGTGTGACTTTATCGATTTTTAGTGCATTTGGGAGTCATTAAAAGCGAAATTAATTTAATGACTATTAACTGTGATAGTCAAGCTGCAATCGCTTATATAAAAGACCTCAAATTTTATTGTAAGATAAAGCATATAGATAGCAAGTATAATTATGTGAAAGATAAAGTTACACGAGGAGAAGTGAACATAAGATATATATCTACGCGAGATATGATAGCAGACCCAATGACAAAGCCAATTTCTATAGATGTATACATTGGGCATGTAAATTCACTATGACTATGTAGATGTTGAAATATACTGATAAACATTTCTTTATCTATGTTCACTTAGTATAATATCATATGTTTGGATATAATGTATGATAAAAATTATACATTATGTATCATTTGATTCATGAATATATGTGTTTTGTATAAATATATATTGGGATGAATCATAAGTATATGAGACATATTATAGATTAGCCCTATCACACAGGAAATCACCTCTAATGTTTATGCTCGCTAGAGATAAGACATGTTTAAAGTTTATTATTTAGGTGATAAGTGAGAGCGAGAAACTTAAACTATAAATGCCGCAAGGAAATTGGTTCGACATGATTTGTTAATCACTATATCTGTCTTATGTTACCAAATGTAAGTTTTGTACAGGTTTTGAGTAGATAAGTGAACTCAAGTTAAACATTGAGTATGTTTGAACTATCATCTATACGTTATTTCTTAAATGAAAGATGTTCAGATTAAACGAAGAGAGTAAATATCATAGCACATAACCCATACCATGTGTACACAACTGACCACAAAAAGAGATTAATGTAAGTCGTAAGATCTCATCTTACATTGTGTGAGATCTTTGAGGTAACCTCATCATATATCTTTATGACTCTTGTTTCATTTTTTAGAATTGTATTGAAGGTTTGCTAATTTAGTTTATTGTCAACAGATCATACAAGATACAATCCTATAGAATAATTCTAAGAAAGCAAATTAAATTTGATTCAAAAGAAAATTGAGAATAGAGGAATGATATTTATTTAGATCATTGACTCGCATGAAAAGTATTCATAGATAGTCATCGTCTCTTTAGTGGAGAACTTGAATACAATCATGACTCAAGAAACTAAATTAGATCAAAGAAAAATGCAAATATAAGATATGACCTAAGGTATAACATGCAATATCTACTCCAGGACATTTAAGTCCTAGGATCAATTTGTTAATCAAGATGTCATATACTCCTAACAGATGTATGGCAATGAGCTCTCGTCGTATGTTTGTCACACCAGTTATTGAATAAGTATGAGCACTGCAGAGTTCGTTTTTTTTTAATAAGATTAAACCCATGTGTGAGTGGGAGATAATAACTCACATACACCCATGAAAGGTAATATGGTCACTGTTCTTGAAATAACTACCAAAGGTAGTTAAGTTAGCCCATATGAATGAAACATTATACATATACACATCTGTGTGTGTATTTGCTTATTATTATTCTTCCATCAAGTTTACACATAAAAGAAGAAGATCTCTACAGTGAAACTAGTAACAAAAATTCTTTAATCGGTAAAACTACAACAAGGATCTAAGTACGTGATTCCTTGTTTTATATGCATATGAAAAGATCTTGTTTGACATGATCTGTATAATTGTGTTTTATCTTGATTATTTACTAACAGTAAATCCTTTTCGTTGGAAACCTTTTCATAGGATTGTAATTCTACCAGTAATCACCACAAGAGCAAAGCCCATCTTTGAAATGATGGAATCTAGAAGTATCCCTTACGATGATTTCTCTTCTCTCAATTGCTGATATAAACTTAGTAGCAGTATGACAATCCCCACACACTCTCAAGTTCTTGAAAACTCGGATTGGAGATCCTAATGGCAAGTTCAAAAGACCATAAGCAATTGCTAACTTTTCACTATGCCGCAGCAAAAGCTGCTCTTTCTGTTCATCATCGACATTGTGCAACGCAAATTCAAAGTCCGGCACATATCCCTCACGTTTCATTTTCAACTCCAAATCACTCAATTTCTTGTGTATTGATGCCAATTCTGGATGAATCCTATCACCCGATCTGAACTCGTGGACTGCATTCCTAATCTCAATCCAACTGTACCCAGGTGTCTTCAATATCTTTCTATTCTTCATTTGTTGTCGAATCTTAATGACTTGATCCCAACTCTGCATTGTTGCATAAACGTTAGCAAGTTGAACATAAGCAGTCGCACTTTTTCGATCAAGATCAAGCAAGTTCTTTGCAGCAAACTCAGCAATTTCTATATTTTTGTGTCTCCTACAAGCACCCAGAAGAGTGCCGAAGACAGCCGCATGTGGTTTGAATGGCATTTTATTGATTAAATCAACGGCCTCGACTAGCTTACCAGCTCGTCCAAGAAGGTCAATCATACATGCATAATGATTAGGCTTCAATTCAACTCCAAAATCTCTCTCCATGGAGTAAAAGTATTGAATTCCAAAATCTACCAATCCTGTATGGTTACATGCAGATAATACCGCAACAAAGGTTATCCAGTCCAGCTTAATTCCTTCCTCTTTCATCTTATCAAACAAGCTTAGAGCTTTCTTCCCGTCTCCATGTTGCGCATAGCCTGAAATCATCGTATTCCATGTAACGACATCCTTCCTTGGAGTCTCTAGAAACAATTTCCAAGCATCCTCCAAATTTCCACACTTGCAGTACATGCTAACTAATGAAGTGGAAGCTGTTGTATCCATTGATAACGTAGACTTACAAACTAGCTGATGAACTTGCCTCCCTAACTGCAGAGCAGACAATTCGCTACATGCCAGTAACACACTGCTCAAGCTCGACGAGTTCAGCCTAATGCCAAACTGCAGCATTGCTTTAAAAAGCTTTACTGCATCTTCAGCCCTACAAGCCTCGATGTATCCGGAAATCATAGCATTCCAAGTGATCAAATTTTTCATGGGCATCTCTTGAAACAATCTCTCTGCAAATTCGATCTTCTTAAGCTTCATATACCCAGTTATCATCGAGGTCCAAGCAACCACGCTCTTTATTGGCGCTTTTCCAAAAAGTTGTACAGCTGAATTCATATCCCCACAATTCACATACCCTGAGATCATAGCATTCCAGGTAACAACATTCTTCGTTGGCATTGTAAAGAACAACTCGCACGCTTTCTCCATTTGTCCATTCTCGGCAAACCCAGTTATCATTGTATTCCACGAAGCCGTATCTTTTCTGGGTATTTGGTCAAAGAATGCTAGAGCCTTTGACATGTTAAAGTTGTGAACATAACAGGCCAACATCGTGTTGTACGAAACAGTATCTGGTTCGGGAATTTTATCGAACAGTTCTTCAGCTTCTCTGATGTAGCCTGGCCTCTTTGCATAGCCAGCCAAGATAGAATTCCAAGTGACTATCGTTTTAACATCCATTTTATCGAATATGAAAAGGGCCGATTCGAGATCCCCGGATCTGATATAGCTTGTTATTAACTTGTTTGATGGAAGGACATCACTGGAGTTATGAAGAACCAAGTGGGATTTTGGTGGTAAACTTGGTTGTTTGTTCGGAGGGACTTGCGAGTGAAGGGAACATGATCTCTGTTTGTTTCCCTGGACAGCTTTGAGATTAAGGTGACCAAGTGAGCGAAGTATTTTCTGGAAAGAAAATGGCATGTCAAGCAGCAATTGACAGAGAAAAGGTCATAACATTCAAATAATAGGAAGTGTAAAAGATGTGTGAAGCTCTTCACATTAAAATTTTTCGTGCTTTAATAATAAAACCTCTTCATGATTTTTTCACACCTTTTATTACTTTTAACCGCTAAACATATCGGCCGAGGACACAAATTGTAAATTTCTTCATATAAAAGTGATCTACAGTTAGAAAATTTATGTTAAATGTTGAATAGATTGATAAATAAAATATTTATTATGTGATATTGATTCAATTATATTAAATAAGGTCAAGAATTTCAAATTTTTCTTTATAATTATAATTCATTTTTATAATTATAATTCATTTTTGTAAATAATTTGATTGTTTTTACAATTAATTAATGACATTATAAAAATTCTTATTATTCTATTAATTTATCATATTTACATATCATTATTTATTGAACATGTAATGATAGTTTGTAATTAATAATATACTAATCAGTTTAAAATAATAATATATTAAGTCTATCATTATGTAAAGATATTAATAAGTAAGATAATTATTTTCTTATTCTGTAACTTGTAATTATTAATATCTGTAATAATTTCATTATATTTATCATATTTACGTATCATTATTTTTATAAAATTTTAAATGAATATTTATTATGTAATGTTAATTAATTTATTATTTATCATATTTAATATTGGTCTACCAGATTTATTACCAATATTAACTATTTTTATTTTTTATCAATCTATTAAATTAAATGTTAATGTTAATTAATTTTTCTGGTCATATTGACCACCCTTATTTTTGTAAAATTTTCAACTAACCCCACTTGTCCATCTTATCAATTTCACATGGATGAGACTTGGACACATACCATCCTTGGAAGTTGATGTCTTTTACCTTAATAAAAATAAATTATTATTGTTTTAATGTTGCAAGTCTATTATTTTTCAAGGCATTTTGAAATCTTTTAAATTTGGATGTTTTCTATATATTCAACTTAAGACTATACTTTTTAATATAAATAATGATAAGTAAATATAATAAATCAATATGTTAGACAAATACCATCTTTGTAGCTTAGATCAAGGAATCAATACCATTTTGTATCGGCCAAAGATATCGGTTGACACTGCTAGTTTTCGTTCGGTACCAGTCGGTATTCAAAAAACTAGCCACGTATTAGCCGATACTGTAAATTTGAAAATAGTAAGGACTTATTTGCAATTCTTAAAAAGTTAAACCCTAAAAAACACCCCCTCTCTAGTGCGTGCCTCACCCTCTTCGGTGGTGCTGCTTTTTCCTTGATGACTATCATCTTCTTCCCTGATCCATGCCAGCATCAGAGATCCTCAGCTCCTTCATGCGAAGTTCTGAACATGCCACCGTCTTCAATCCTCCTCTACGAGGACCACTGCACCACATAGTCGCCACCACTGAATGTCTGAAGGAGGAGAGAATGATATTACTCGCACCAAATCTACACCCTAGTCTCGACCTAACACGAGACTCAACCCAACAACTCGAAGTTGTGAATTGGTTTTTGGGTGTATTTTTTGAGTTTTCGATTTTTTCTTGCTTAATTGCATTTTTGATTGTGAATCGATTGGAACTTGGATGTTGAAAGTTGGAATTAAATTTTGTGAATAGGTTGGAACTTGGTTTTGTGATTTGCAAGTATCTGGGTTAGAGGTTGGAGTTAAATGATTCACAGTTTTGTGCTTTGAATATTGGAGTTGAACGATTCACGGTATTGTTTTAGTTTTGTGATTTGCGTGGGTTGGATTGGATATTGAAGTTGAATGATTAACAATTTTGTTTGGTTGATTTATGGTTTGATTTAACCGATAAAGAGAAATTTATGTTAAATTTTTTAATGAACAAAATGCACGACCTAATGTGACTATGTAATGATGTTGATAAATTGAATTGATTCAATTAAAAGTTTGTAAGTTGAAACAACTTAAATTAAAATTTTAAAATGAGAATATTAAAGTTGCAAACTTGCAAAGACTTAAATAATCAATTGACACATTCTTAAATTTTGTGAAATGGTATTTCATTTTTAGTATTTGAGTATTGAATTTAGGTAAATAATTAATTGAGTATAAAATTATTCTATTGTAAATTAATAACAATTCGGTTGTAGTTAATGATAGTATTTTAGGTATTAGCTTTGGGTAAATAATAAATTAAGTATAAAATATGTTTAATTATTTGGTAATATATATGTGTGGACTATCATAAATATTTATAATAGATAATTTGTGAAAGTAGTGATGTAAATGTGTCCAAAAGGAACTTTTTTTCCAAATTGTGAACATATTGTAGGCTCCAACCACTTATATTAACACTTATTAATGTCAATTAAAAATCATAAAAGTAACTTATATATTTAAGAACCAAATATAGAATTGTGTATATAATATATGGTTTGTTAAAAATGAAATGAAGATTCAAAGCTTTAAATAAGAAAAAAAGCATTTCCAAAAAAGTTAAATCCTTCAACTTGATCCTCATGTTATAAATATATCCTTCAACTTGATCATCATATTATGAGTAGATGTGTATGAACAATTGTATAAGATATGTCATTCATTATTTGGCGATTATGTAAATCATACCCTTCAACTTGATCCTCATGTTTAAAACTTTGAATTGAAATTATTTGAAATTGTTAGAAATAGAAATTGTTTGTATATGTTTTATGGTTGTTGGAAATGAAAATGGTTTATGTATGTTTTGTGATTGTTGGAAATAAAAATTGTTTGTGCATATTTTGTGTAATTATATATGTTGAATAATTGAATTGTTAGTTTTTGAATTGTGTATAATGTAATCATACAAAATGAGTTATATTATATAAGATGGACATGCATATTATGTAATGAAATTATTTGTCATTTATTTTCATATATGTATGTTTTGTGATTGTGGGAAATGGAAATTATTTTATGAATTTTTTATGATTATCGGAAATGAAAATTACTAAATTGTTGGAAATGGAAATTATATATGTATGTTTTGTGATTGTTGAAAATGGAAATTATTTTATGAATGTTTTGTGATTATTGGAAATGGAAATTGTTAAAATTTGACAAAAATGGAAATTTTTATGTATGTTTGAGATTGTTGGAAATGGAAATTGTTTTATGAATGTTTTGTAATTATTGGAAATGGAAATTGTTGGAAATTGTTGGAAATGAAAATTATTTTATGAATTTTTGTGATTATTGTAAATGAAAATTGTTGAAAATTGTTGGAATTAGAAATTGTTTATGTATGTTTGTGATTGTTGGAAATAAAAATTATTTATGCATGTTTTGTATAATTATATGTGTTGAATAATTGAATTGTTAGTTTTTGACTTATAGTGAATTGTATTTGATGAAATTGAATTGCGTATGATGTAATCATCCAAAATGAGTTACATTATATAAAATGGACATACATATTGTGTAATGAAATTTTGTGTTATTTATCTTGATATATGCATTCATTTTTTAATAAATAAATGGAAGAATGTTCAAGTATTCCTTATCAACCCATTTTAGGAAGATACAATGATCCAACTTAGGCTCATGCTGCATTAGTTCCCGATATAAGGAACCATACTATTTACTTGTTTTGTAACAAGCATTTAAAAGGTGGAGGACCCTGTAAAAAAAAGTCAGTTATGATATGAAGTGACAAATAAAAACATTGCTTGAAGAATATCAACATAAGAAAGATAGAAGAGAAAGGTTGAATTTTGAAATTGATAATGGAAGTTCATTTTCTAATTTCTGTGGTGATAGTAGAAATGTTGAAAGTGGTAATGGTAGTGATAGTGTTTCTTCCCAAGCTCAAGAAGAAGAACCTAAACATGATGTAGGGATGAGAAGAAGTCAAGTAACTAGTTTTTTTGCACCATTAACAACTTTTGGATCTCAACCTTCAATTCGTAGTGCAATGTAATCAAGAGATACGACTCATATTGTCGATACGGCAGTAGCTAGATAGTGGTATGATACAGGTTCATCATTCAATGCTTCTCAGTCTTATTATTATCAATTTTATGATAAATATAATAGCTCTTATGGTCTGGTATACAAAGGTCCTTCGATTGATGATTTAAGAGGTAAACTATTGAGTTATTATGTTTCTGAAATTAAAAGTTATTTGGTAGAAATAAGAGTGAATTGGGCTACTTATGGATGTTCAATCATGTGTGATGGTTGGACAAATAGGAGACAAGAGCCTATTATTAATTTTTTGGTTTATTCTACAAATGGCTCTATGTTTTTGAAATTTATTGAATCATCTGATCTTATTAGAAATACTGAGACTTTGTTTGTAATATTTGATTAAGTTGGGAATGAAGTAGGGTCAGAAAATATTGTTCAATTTATTATTGAAAATGATTCTGCTTCTAAAATGGTAGGAAAAAGGTTTCAGAATAAGTATAATTCTTTTTTTTTAATTCCTTGTGTTGGACCCCGAACTTTTGATGATAATT
>JANITW010000007.1:1273548-1297160 GCA_027564335.1 Erythroxylum williamsii
TTTTTGTTACTTATTCCTTTCTTATTCCAAGTTTATATTTTCAAACCAAACACTGGAATAGAAATTCTTTATCTATTTCATTCCTTGAACCAAACAAAGTAATGCTCATTCTTTTGTATTCCTCATCTTTTCTATTCCTAGGAATAATTATTCTATTCCGTGAACCAAACAAGTCGTTAGTTTTGCTACTCATCAGTCTTTTCTGTTCAATCAAACTCTGTCTAGCTCTGTCCTACACACACGAACCCGTTTACTTTTCAGTCTTCTGGCCCTGGTTGAACAATCCAAGCAAAATGGAGAGCTAAAGATTCAGTTTTGAAGAACAAAACAGTGGCAGAGGCAAAGATTCATTGATATATCTTCAGAATCCTCAACGTGCTTGTCGAAAAGAAGGTGCTTTACACGGAACAATTACTTGTTCAAACTTCAATTTCGGATCTTTGACAAACAAATTTCTGAATCCCCTTATTTGTCTACGTACTGGGTTGCTTCTTTTCTTTGTTGTTAGGGTTTGTGGAATAGGGGACAAAAGTTAACTTGTGGGAGTCACCAACTTTTGGTTCAGTGTGAGATAACTGTTGTATTTTGGATTATATTTATAGTAGAGTTTATAAAAATTTTATTTATATTGCTCAAGAGTTTATGACAGTGTTGCTTTCATATTTTAGTTCCAGGACACAAGCTGTAACGGATTATCATAAGGTCTTCTGCATAAACTTTTGTAAATTGGATTGTTCTTTCAAGCCTCCAGTGGATCATTGTTAAGTTGCAGAGATTGCCTAGGCCGTTTCACAGGCACTGAAAGAACCCATTACTCCCGTCTCTACAGTACTGCTGGCATTTCAGGTACACACAATTGAGTGTAAGTTTCGGTCTTGCTCTATCTGGGTTTTTACTTTAGGTTGATGATATATGGAATTTGATTAGATACAGTGAAGTTGGCTTGCGTCCGATATGTGGATTGAATTTGATTCCATGATCTGGAGTTATTTTATGCATAGATCTGTGGTGGGCTGTGATTTTTGTTGATTTTTCTTTTCATTTTTTTTCTCTTTTCGTATTCGATGTGAAAAAGATTCTATTTTTGGTAGATCTGGTTGTTCTTTGTGTAGATCTATGCATGAGATGTGTTTTTCGGTGATAAAGTTGATTTTTGTTATTTGTTGTTTGCCGGTTTTCTTCGTTTGATATTCACAATAACTGGTATTTCTTTAGCCAGATCTGGTTTGGTATCTAGAGTATTGATATTTCTTTTGATTCAAGAAGAGAACAACTTTTTCAAGTTTCTTGCCATTCTTCTTTTGAGAAAACAAAATCATTTAGTATGTCCAAACTTACCACAAAAATGACATACATTATTATATGAGTGATGATAATGTATAAATGCATTACTATAAGTGTATGCATAATGATGAAACTTCTTTTGGAAATAAAGGTTTTGAATGGTTTCCTAGGGATTAGCTACCATGATTATACGTATGATATCCATTATGAATAAAAGCTTGATATATGCTTCTTTGAGGCTTAAAAGTATGTGAATGAGTTTGCATGTTATCATAGAAGTTAGGCCTATTCGTTCCTTGATAGTATTGAACTCTATACTAGGTTTTGAGCTATATATAAAAGTCTATTGTTTGCATTTAGGTTGAGCCCTAATGGATGTGTCATGTGTATGTGTGTGCTTAGATATAGATGCTCCATGTTCATTTTTCATTCTAGAAAATGGTTCCTTACTATTCAAATATTTTCTCTTGACAAAGTAGTTTCAGTGCTAGAAACACTCCTATAGTTATATCTAATTCCATAATTATAATATAATTCTTTTGAGCTCCTAACATTTTTTTCAAGTTTCTCACGTCCTTTTGTAAACTTGGACAAAGAGTCTTTGAGGGCATCAACCTCATTTTTTAATGCTGCAAACAGTCGACTTACAGCCTGCTTCTTCTACTTTATTGAAACCTGTACTATTTTCATGTTTGCAGGGACAGTGTTCTGAGCTGCCTGTGGTCGAGAATCACCATCGTTTTAATTCCGACTCTAACGCCAGAATTTGGTATTATTCCTAGCCTATCTTTTGTTGTCTCCCAAGATGCATGCTGCAAATTTGGGCAAAGTGCACCCAATTCGTCCATAATGCTAGGAAGTGTATGCCATTGAACCCTTCTTGCCATGTGATAGGAAGCCTTACTGCAAGTCGAATACAAAAATTCTTACCAAAAAGCTGGAAACAATATCCCAACCTCGTAGACATTCATGTGGGAAACTATTTTCCTGTATTGGGAACGTGTACAACCAACAATGAATTTATGATACATATTCTCTTTAATTCTCTTAAAGAATTTGCACGTCGGGGCTGTTTATTAAAACCGTTCGAAACCTTTTCTTTGATCCAATTTTATGCCTCTTCTACTACTCATTATGACATTTTTGTGCAATCTATCTCCACTCTTCTGTTATCTTGCGCCAAAAGTAAATTACTCCTGCAGGGTAAGCAGCTCCATTCCCACACTATCTATATGGGATTTGAACAACATCCTATTTTGGTTCCAAAGCTTGTCACTTTTTACTCACACTTCAATCTACTCGTTGATGCTTACTTTGTTACCAATAATTCAAATATTTTGCACCCTTTATCTTGGAATATTCTTATCTCTTCCTATGTTAGAAATGGTCAGTTTAAGGAGGCCATTTCAACCTATAAGAATATGATAACAAAAGGGATTACACCGGATAATTTCACTTATCCATCTGTCCTCAAAGCTTGCAGTGAAAATTTGGACCTAATCTTTGGGAGGGAGATTCATGATTCCATAAAATCTAGTGATCACAGATGGGACTTGTTTGTGAATAATTCCTTGATCTCCATGTATGGAAAGATTGGAGAATTAGATGTTGCTTGTCAATTGTTTAATGAAATGCCCAAGCGGGATGCTGTTTCTTGGAATGCAATGATATCTAGTTATGCTGCCAAAGGCATGTGGAAGGAAGCATTTGGGATTTTCGAGAAAATGTCTGAAGAAAGTGATAATTTGAATATCATAACTTGGAATACCATAATTGGAGGGTGTTTGAGGACTGGGAATTTTAATGGTGCACTTCGATTGTTGTCTCAGTTAAGATATTGTGGCAGTCATTTGGATTCAGTAGCATTGATTGTTGGCTTGAGTGCATGCTCCCACATTAAGGCCATTAAACCAGGGAGGGAGATTCATGGTTTTGCAGTTCGTTGTTATTTTGATGGGTTTGATAACTTAAGAAATGCACTGATCACCATGTATTCCAGGTGCAATGACCTTAGGCATGCCTATATGTTATTCCGACTAGTAAAATCTAAGACTGTTGTTACTTGGAACTCCATAATTTCTGGTTACTCCCACTGGGACCGATATGAGGATGCATCCTTCCTTTTTAGAGAGATGTTACTTTCTGGGATTGAACCCAATTATGTTACAATTGCTGCTATTCTCCCTCTTTGTGCCCGAATGGCAAATCTGCAGCATGGGAAGGAGTTCCATTGTTATATTATAAGGCATGCAGAGTTTGATGACTACTTGTTGTTGATGAATGCTCTTGTTGACATGTATGCAAGGTCTGGAAGGATTGTAGAAGCTAAGAGAGTGTTTGATTCAATGAATGAAAGGGATGAAGTGACTTATACTTCCTTGATTGCAGCGTATGGGTTACAGGGAGATGGACAGTCAGCACTAACACTATTTTATGATATGAACAGGCATCAAATCAAGCCAGATCATGTAACCATGGTGGCAGTTCTCTCAGCCTGTAGCCATTCAGGCCTATTAAATGAAGGAGAAATGTTGTTTAACAAGATGTATAGCGACTATGGCATAGTTCCCAGTTTGGAGCACTTTGCATGCATGGTTGATCTCTTTGGTAGGGCTGGATTGCTATATAAAGCAAAGGAGGTGATCGCAAAAATGCCATTCAAACCCACATCTTCTTTGTGGGCCACTTTTTTAGGAGCTTGTAGGATTTATGGAAACACTGATATGGGAGAATGGGCAGCTGACAAATTATTAGAAATGAGGCCCGAAAATTCTGGTTACTATGTGCTAATAGCTAATCTGTATGCTGCTGCTGGTTGCTGGGACAAGCTAGCAGAGGTGAGAACTTTTATGAGGAACTTGGGTGTGAGAAAAGATCCAGGTTGTGCCTGGGTTGATGTGGGGTCTGGATTTTCGCCCTTTTTGGTTGCAGATACATCACAGCCTCAGGCCAAAAAACTTTACGCATTATTGGAAAGTTTGACAGAGATAATGAAAGACGATGGTAATGTTGATCGTGAAAATTTGGTTTTGGATTATCAACAATTACAAGAAGGAATGACATTTAGTAATTCAGTGCATATCTGACTTGGTTCAAGTGCATATGAAAAGTTTCCATGCCGGAACTGGTGGATGCGGATACAAGATATAACAGTCTTATTACCCCTTCATTTTTTTTACCATTGATACTGCAGTTGTTGTAAGCTAATTGCTTTGGGACCCAATACTCAAGGAAAATCTATCAAAATGATTCATTTTTTTCAAACATTTTCTGACATAATACAGTAGAGAATTAGCCATTGGAATAACATGATACTCTCCTTTGCTAGAATAATTCAACCTGATATTTTCGTGCTCAGGGATTTGCACATGTATTGCCCCTCTCATCTCATCCTCCGAAGAAGCTTATCAAACAACTCTTGAAAGACTTCTTATGGTGTGGGGAAGCTTCCAATGCTTCAGAAGCTAAAGTAAGATCAGTTAATGTCAATCTACCTAAGGTGGAAAGACGTTTAGAGGTAACCCCTCAATCAAAACAATGAATAGAGTGTTGACGGGTAGGAGAATTTTCACATATAAGGAAACAAATGGATTCATACTCATATTTGAAAGTCTCTGGAAAAAGAGGGACCATAGGATGACCACCTTCCTCCATTGTCTCCCACCTTTACAGACAATATTTGCAGACTTTATAAACATACGTTACAACTTATTAGTGGAAAAACTGAAATAATAGCCAAAAGGTGGGATTACGCAGCCTATTCAAACCACCCAACCCCAATTACTTAAAGCTATCTGTGATTAGGGGTTAATTAAGTTTTAGTGAAACTTTTGTTGGGGAAAGAGATTGATTTCCAAGGCCAGGGTGCGATGAGATTGAAGATAATGAAGAAAGAAGGATTCATTTAGATTGTAGGTAAAATTAGGGTTCAATAAAAGACGAAGAGGAGTGTTGGATTAGAGAATTTCAAGTACAATTCAAAATTTAAATGTTTGGGTCCTTCATTTTTCGTTATTTATACAAATGATTCCAACCTGGTCCTTCATTTTTCGTTATTTATACAAATGATTCCAATCTTCCATAATCCATATTGTGTTTGGCTTATGGGCATTGAACATGTATACTCAGGAATTAAAAATTACTGATTAATTGAGCGTTTTATTTTTATTTATTACTGTCCCCAATCCGAAGGAGGGAGAATGTCTTAATTGAAGTGAGACGTCGCGTGGGAAAGCCGTAGGGGCGAAGTAATGCTTGTCTCTCTCCTTCTCTTCACA
This sequence comes from Erythroxylum williamsii, assembly GCA_027564335.1. Taxonomy (NCBI): domain Eukaryota; kingdom Viridiplantae; phylum Streptophyta; class Magnoliopsida; order Malpighiales; family Erythroxylaceae; genus Erythroxylum; species Erythroxylum williamsii. The sequence goes on from JANITW010000007.1 coordinate 1,279,110, forward strand.
TAAATTTCTTCTGAAACCAAAACTCAAGATCAGAGAGAGACGGGGGCAGAATCGGAGAGACAAGGATGGGAGTGCTGTCCAATAAGATTTCGAGGGAAGATCTCAAGGCTGGAGATCACATCTATTCTTGGCGCCAGGCTTACGTTTATGCTCATCACGGTTTCTCTCCCGTCTCCCCTATTTCATCATCTTTTTTTTTCTCATAAATTTATACTTTGCATTTGGGCATCCTTCTATTGCAAATCTGTTTACTTCTACTTCATCAAAATTTGTTCTCTTTCTTTTTCAACAATTTAGAATAGAGGAACGCCTGCAATGCACACGACTGTTGATGGAATTAATTAGATTTCAGTTGTTGGAGGCAAACAATTTAGAGGAATATAAAAGAACGTTTAGAACGCAATGTGGGAAAAGAGTGGGGCGATTCGAGTTATTTATGCCGCTAAAGGATAAAACTTCTTTGTTCCAATTAGTCATCAAGCTGGAATGCGATTCTGTGAAGAGAGAAAATCATAGTTGTTATCCCGTGTTAGATTCTGCAACAATACTAGGTCACCACTTCTGTAAACTAAGAAAAATGTATAGTGAGTATTGGGGATTTTGTCAAAGTGGATTTCCTAACCATAATTCCTTGTTATTCAATACTAAAACTGAGGAAGGGAGAGAAAATGTGCTGAAGTCAGCGTGTTGCTGTCGATGATGTCTTTCAGCAACCGAGAACTCAATTATTAAGTCTTTTCTTCCTGGATGAGAATAATGTAGACTATGAATGAATTATTTGATCCCCTGATTTTGGAATTTTCTAGGATTGATAACTAGCTTTGATAGTTATGAATTTCCTCATTTTAGGCACTTAAAAAGGATATTTCTTTTCTTTTTTTTTTTCTGTAGTTTTGCGTCAATAACTCATTTGGATGGTTCCTTTAGAAAACTTGTCTGATTATGTGCCTGTTCCGACAGGTCAGTGCCATTATCCAGAAACTAGAGCTTATGCTACTGATGCACATTGGCTTGGCTACATAGTGAAAGCTTCAGCCTTATTTTCATTAAAAAAAAATGGAATTATCGGGTGGTATAAGGATAAAAATGATGATAGGTACCTAATTTGCTTTTAATACAATTTAACTATTTTCTTCTGATCCTTCTAAGCTTGATAGTGGCCCTAAATTTGAACCATTTCATTTCTGTCATTTATGTTGTATTTTGCTAAGCATGTGCTTTGTTTGTGTCTGTGAACTATTGTTGCAATTGGTAATCATCAATTTAATTTCATAACTTCTGATTCAGCTATGCTAATTTGGGCTCAGGTATATATATTGGTGAGGGAAGAGTGATCCATTTTACTAGGGGAGCTGGACAGGAAGTTGGCACTGGGACATTTTTGGACCATATTTTCATGAGTTCTTCTCCATCTCGATCATCAGAAAATCCATGCCCAAATTGTGGTGATCAATCAAGGGTCGACGGTGTCATGTTGTCTTGTATTGATTGTTTTCTGTCAGGTGGGGATCTTTACAAATTTGAATATGGTGTCACACCAGCTTTCTTTCTTGCCAAAGCTCGAGGAGGAACCTGTACCCTTGCCCGGTCAGACTCACCGGAAGATGTCCTTCATCGAGCTTCATTCCTTCTTGAGAAAGGTTTTGGTGGATACAACGTATTCAAGAACAACTGCGAGGATTTTGCAATCTACTGCAAGACCGGTTTGCTTGTGTTCACCAACATCAGCGTTGGTCGTAGTGGGCAGGCAGGATCCATCTTAGCTGCTGCCAGTGCTATTGTTTCCTCACCACTTAGATATCTAACAACAAGCTTTAGTGGCCTGGCAGCTGTTGGTTTTAGCATGTATTGTGTCAGCCGGTTTGTTTCTGATGTTGGAGTACGTCGAGATGTGTCCAAAATCCCAGTTGAAAGGCTTGTTTCAGCATCCATCTTGGACGAGCCAGAAGCGTCCACTAGCACAAGCAAGAAAATGTAAGCTTACTTCCAAGAAAAGACCAAATAATTTACGAGATGTTGAGTGGTTGATAACAGACTTGAAATGCATGTCTTTTGCATCTAGTATGATGCACTTACAAATTTGAGAAAAAACATTGTGCGTAAGGAGACTTCTTCATTCTAATTGGTTTGATGTTGAGAGTACGTACAAGCATGTGAAAATCTTCCCCACCTATTTGTAATATAAGCTTTTCTTTGCATTTGCTTGCTTATATAATTATTATTCTCAAGTATTCTTTGGTACCATCTGCTTGTAAAGGATACTCTCCTTTGTTGGAAGAATACAACTTGTCACTTTCATTATACTATCCTTTACAACTTATTACTTTTATTCCCAAGAACCTTATTAAAGTTATAAAATAACCATTGAAAAACCTTTTATGGCCTGGGGCAGCTTCCAATTCTTCAAAAACTAAAGTAAGATAGGTTGTTCAATCAAACTAATGAACAAAGTGTATACTTGGGAGGGAGCATGTTTTAGTTAAAGTGAGAAAGGAAGGAAGGTGCGTGGGAAAGCCTTGGAAGGGAGCATGCTTTAATTAAAGTGAGAAAGTAAAGACGGTGCGTGGGGAAGCCTTAGGGGCGAAGTAGTGCGTGTCTTTAATGCGTTTCTTCTTCTTCTCTTCACATAATTTTCTTCTGAACCGAAACTCAAGAGCAGAGAGAGACGGAGGCAGAATCGGAGAGACAAGGATGGGAGTGCTGTCCAATAAGATTTCAAGGGAAGATCTAAAGCCTGGAGATCACATCTATTCTTGGCGCCAGGCTTACATTTATGCTCATCACGGTTTCTCTTCTATTTCATCATCTTTGTTTACACTTGGGCTTCCTTCTCTGTTTACTTCTACTCCTTCAAAATTTATTCTTTTCTTATTTGAGTAAAGTTTCAACAAGTTAGAATAGAAGAACGCCTGCAATGCAACGACTTTTAATGGTTTAATTAGATTGCAGTTGTTGGAGGCAAACAATATAGAGGAATATACAAAAGAGCGTCTAGAATGCAATGCGGGAAAAGAGTGGGCCGATTATGAGTTATTTATGCTGCTAAAGGATAAAACTTCCTGACTTGACTAAATGATATAACACTGCAACTTCCTGTCGTCAAAACAAATGGTTGTCATGTCAACTGGGTATTTATGTCACAAGCTTTGAAAGGATTTGTTGCATCTGCAGCTTTAGGTGCTTCACTTGTGCATGAGCTACAAGTTTATCCCCTGTGGACGGTGTTCTGTTTTCCGCCATCTTTGTTCAAGTTGGGTTGAATGATAGTAAGAATTACATCCCTGGGAAAGCACGCGTGATTATTTATGAAGAGAGAAATTCATATTTGTTATCCCGTGCTAGTATTGGGGAATCTGTCAAAGTGGATTTCCTAACCGTAATTCCTTGTTATTCAATACTAAAACTGAGGAAGGGAGAGGAAATGTGCTGAAGTCAGCGTGTTGCTGTCGATGATGTGTTTCAGCATCATCATTTTGGAATTAGAATAATGTAGTCTATGAATGAATTATTTGATTCCCTGATTTTGGAATTTTCTAGGATTGAATTTCCTCATTTTGGGCACTTTAAGGATATTTCGTTTCTTTTTGTTTTTCTGCTGTTTTGCGTCAACAACTCATTCGCATGGTTCCTTTAGAAAACTTGTCTGATTATGTGTCTGTTCTGACAAGCCAGTGCCATTATCGAGAAACTAGAGCTTATGTTACTAATGCACATTGGCTTGGCTACATAGATAAAAATGATCATATAAGTGACCATTATTGTGTGGTATGAGGATAAAAATGATGATAGATCGTTCTTTTGATCTTCTATAACTAGTTATACCTAATTTGCTTTTAATAAAATTTAACTATTTTCTTCCGATCCTTCTAAGCTTGGTAGTTGTCCTAAAGTTTGTTTAGCATAATATTTGAACCATTTCGTTTATGTGGTATTTTGCTAAGCTTGTGCTTTGTTTGTGTCTGTGAACTACTGTTGCAATTGGCAATCATCAATTTAATTTCATAACTTCTGATTCAGCTATGCTAATTTGAGCCCAGGTATATATATTGGTGAGGGAAGAGTGATCCATTTTACTAGGGGAGGTGGACGGGAAATTGGCACTGGGACATTTTTGGACCATATTATCACGAGTTCTACTCCATCTCGATCATCAGAAAATCCATGCCCAAATTGTGGTGATCAATCAAGGGTCGATGGCGTCATGTTGTCTTGTATTGATTGTTTTCTGTCAGGTGGGGATCTTTACAAATTTGAGTATGGTGGCACACCAGCTTTCTTTCTTGCCAAAGTTCGAGGAGGAACCTGTACCCTTGCCCAGTCAGACTCATCAGAAGATGTCCTTCATCGAGCTTCATTCCTTCTTGAGAAAGGTTTTGGGAGATACAGCTTATTCAAGAACAACTGCGAGGACTTTGCAATCTATTGCAAGACCGGTTTGCTTGTGACCCCTGACATCAGTGTTGGTCATAGTGGACAGGCAGGATCCTTCTTAGCTGCTGCCAGTATTGTTTTTAACTCAGCATTTGGATTTCTAGCAAGAAGCTTTATTGGCCTGGCAGCTGTTGGTTTTGGCATTTATTGTGTCAATCGGTTGGCTTATGATGTTGGAGTACGTCCAGACGTGTCCAAAATCCCTGTTGAAAAGCTTGTTTCCGCATCTATCTGGGACGAGACTAGCACAAGCAAGAAAATGTAAGCTTACTTCCAAGAAATAATTTAGGAGATGTTGAGTGCTTAATAACAGACTTGAAATGCTCATCTAGTATGATGGCCTTACAAATTTGAGAAAAAGCATTACGTGTCTAAGAAGGCTTTTTCATTCTAATTGGTTTGATGTTGAGACCACAAATGAGACCTGTGTGTACTAAAGCTTTTCTCTACATTTGCTTGCTTATATAATTACTAGTCTCAAGTATACTTTGGTACCAGCCATAAAATAAGTCCTTTGAATAAAATAAAACACAAATCACTTCAATGATTGAACATGCAAATCACCACTATGATTGTGTTACCATTGATATGGAGTATTATGTATATGTCTAGTGACGTAACCTTCAAAATCATCAAGGAATATGAAGTCATTCTCTTAACACCTTCTACATAGTGTAAGAGGCCTCAGATCTTCTAGCCCATGTACTCTGTACCTAGCTAGAATGAATGGCTCAGATCTTCTGACACAGGCTAAGTACAGAGTACTTGGGTCAGAGGATTTGATCTCGTGTAAGAGAGCCTTGTTGATGTCTCATGAGTAGACTCATATATAACTTAAGCTTGGTTACTCAAAAACCATTTTTTTAAATACAATTCTTGTGGTATGCAACATGGTTATCTACAATTTAAAATTCAAAACCCAATTTGTTTATTTTTCGTTGTATATGACAAAGATGAAACAAAAGTAAAAATCTTTTTCTAACTAAAAAGAAGATTAGAATTTAGGCTTAGATGCACACTCTTGATTTTGATTTTTTCTTCTTCTTTTCATATGGAATGAGAGGATTTACAGGGCTTTCAAAAGAGAATCGCAACCAAATTTTATAATCAAAAATGAAATTTTCGTGAGAATGAGGGAACTCATCCTCATCAACAACAATACTAGACTGTAAAGTATAATGGTAAGGATTTGGGCCCTTTTATTCAATATATTATTTTATTTACTTTAAAAACAAATTATGTATAATTCATTAATGCATGTCATAAAAATAAAAAATTGTAAACTTTATAATAACTTAAATTCAAATAAATGATGTTGCAATGAGATCAATATATTTAATTAAATTAAAAAATCTCCTTTATTTTATTTAATCTCCATAAAAATATAAATAAGGATTAAAATTTTATTGTTCTAAACAAAAGCATTTATAATTAAAAAATTAGCATTTGCTTTAATTGAATTATTATTTTTATTGAAAATAACCTCTCTGTTAATTAAGAATAAGATTACATATACTAGACTTCCTCAAATTTCGCATTTAGTAAGATTTTGCTAGGTCAGTATTGATGTTGTTATTAAATTATTATTTTGATTGAGCTAAGAATAATGTCTAAAAGTGAAAATAAAAATAATAAAAGAAATAAATCTTAATTACTAATTGACAATATATAACTACGTTTATATTTGTACTTATGCTTTTACAGGTAGGTACACCATTTTATTCATTTTATACTTATTCCTAATAAAATTGAACATAAGTATTTAATTTACACATAGAAATATATTATTTATAAATTTGGATTTATAAGATAACGGAAGGGAGGAATGAGAAAGAAAAGGCCCGAGTTAGTGTTTTGGTTTTTGACAGAAGAGAGAGCCGTTGGAAAGACATTTGAAAACGAAGAAGGACGTATCGAATCTAACAACTAAAGATTAATATGCATAAAGACGAATGTCTTTGTCTGTCAATATAAAGATATTATGAGACGCGATTTGCAGGTGAGTTAGATAAGGAACTCGCCTAGTTTAAATGAAGTTATAGGTTTGAATCTTTATTATGTATATAGTCATTTAAAATTTGAGATTAGAACTTTGCTTTTTGTAAGAGACTTATTTAATTCGAACGAAAATTAGTCTAGATGTGAATCGCTTAAAAATATTTTCTTATAATTGAAACCCTCCTAAAATATCTTATTAAAAAACAGTATGACTGAGTACTGAGCAACAGACAAATAAATATTAAATAGTAACGGTCGGTTATCTTTTCTGAATCAAACGGCTCTATTTTTATGAAGTGGGTCAGTCAGGTCTGCCCGCGTCTCACTCTAAATTTTGAAATGTCTTTTAAAAAGTTTTTTTATATATTAATAGTTTATTATCGGAAAACGAGCTCTTCTTTCTGTTCTTCTCCCTCTATTTTTGAACCTCTTCCAGTCTTTTCTGTTTTTCAAAACCATCTCTTATGAATCCAATCACGCTTCTCTGATAGAATAGATCCTGATCCATCCTCCTTCCAAGTCAATGGGTACTTGTCTCAGCAAGAAAACACCTTCCTCTCCTTTGAAACAACCCACACCACCACCACAACCACAACCACAACCAAACCCAAACCACGTCGTCGTACATCCCGTCAAGTCTTGTAAAAATGACACGGTCGATAAGGTGGAGGATAAGGAGCAGAAGCAGAAGAAGATGATGCTTGAGGAAGCAGATCCTAGAGTTGAAGCACCCAGAAAAGTGGAAGAAGGGGAGGAGAGGGTGGTGAAGAAGAAGGAGGTGTTTGTAATCAAACACAGGAAGAGCCATGATAGAGAAAGAAGTGCGGAAGTGGAAGAGAGTGGGGGTCATGATAAAATGGATGACATGGGGAAAGCGAGGACAACGGAGGACGAGGTGGAGGACGAGGTGGACGCCATTCTCATCCAATGTGGAAGGCTCAGCCGCAGCAACTCCTCTGGTGCCGGAAAGACTATTTCTTCTTCTGGTAGGAAGTACAGTGGTTCCAAAAGGAGTTTCGATTTCGACCAAGAAGGCGGCGACCTTGCAGCTGCTGGTGATGACGATGATGTTACGGATGAGAAGAGGCAGCACCGCCAGCGTAACCGTCAACCTCAATCTCCTCAAGGAAGGAGGCGGACGCGGACGCGGACACCCAGTAGGGAAAGAGAGCAGAATCAGCGATCAGGAAGCAGAGAGAGAGGTAATGGAAGACGTGTGAGTAGATCACCTGGTAGGAGATCCGAAGGAGCAACCACAACTGCTACTCCAATCATGACTAGTAATAACGCTAGTGATAGTCATAACGTTGCTTCAGGCAGTGTGAAAAGACCAGCCAAGATGGTATCTGTTCCTCCAACTGTCTCGTCCCTGGCGATGGATAAGAGCAATGAATCACAAGCAGCAGCAGCTGGTTCAAGTTCAAACACTATCAAACGTATATCTGTGAAAAGAAGTGTCGAGGTCGCGGGCCACAGAAGTTCCGCGTCCCCACGTTCTCAGTCTCCTGCTAGACCGATTGCTAATGGCAGCAACAATCAGCAGCCTTCGCTTAGCAGGAGCTCATCTAGGAAAGCTGAACATTCGCCCTACAAGAGAAACCCATTGACAGATATTGACACCAACGTTCTCCCACCACCCACTGCCAACAAGCCTACAGGGACCAACAACTCAGTGACCAAAGCCAAGGATGTTCAGACTCAGGTATATATTTCATGCTTCCATTATTATTGCAAACTCAGGAGATGTCAAATTTTATGTCTTTTGAATTCGGATGCAGAAAGCAAGTTATGAGACGGCCAACAGAGCCATTACTAATTCCACCAAGGTTGCCAAGGAACAGCCCACGGAAGAATTTAATGCCGTTTTGACCACCACTGTCGTACCTGAAAGCTTGAATCCTCACAGCTCATCAAGAAGCAGGTCTGCTAGGCAATCTCGGGACCTAGACTTCAATCCTGAAGCTTTATTGAACCCACCACAATCTTCCTACACTGCACTTTTGCTTCAAGACATCCACAATTTCCACCAAAAGAACAACACAAACACCCCTTCTTTCTCACTTCCACCATGCGTTTCCAAGGCTTGCTCTATCCTTGAAGCAGTTGCAGACCTTAACTCCAGCACAAGCTCAAATCTTTCAGACCCCAAACCTTCTGATGATAAAAGAAGCCATGTTGCAGCAGTTGCAAATCTTGTTGGAAAGAAAGTGTCAGAGGTCAAAGAACCATTTGTAGAATCTGAAATACTTTCAAGTGATGATATAATGGAGCCTAGCTTTCACAAGTATGTGACTGTGAGGAGGGGTGGCACCACCTTATGTGGTGGTGAAGATATGGATGGCCAAGAATCCTCTGGCAGCAATAGCTTTGTGGGCTGCAGCCAACAGCAATGGGGTATTTCTGCCTCCTCGTGGGAACCCAATTCTGCAGATTCAACAGATCGTTGGACTTCCAGATCTAATCACAAAGAGGATGATGAGAAGAGTCCACTGGGATTCCAAAGGCATACAACACCTGAACCGGGCCGCAATATGGAGGAAGCCAGGAGAGGATTCAGTGGGCAAAGGACAGGAATTGGACGTGGAAGAGTTAGCACTGCAAGAAATGTCCAAGCGTCTCCTGTTGTTGTCGCAGCAAGTGCTTCAACCTAAGTCGTCCTCTAGCCGACTTACTGAGGTGATTGTTGTTTCTCAGATAGCTCAAGTTTTCAGTTGTGTACATCTTGGATTGTTGGAAGTTGCAAACTTACAACTAATTGTTCTGGATTTTGGTTGATTGAAAGAAATTCATTTTTCTCACCTCCTTTTCCATGTTAATTTTTTGTTTCCTAATCTTTCTTCCAAATTCCAATCATTAGTCATTAAATAAAATGATAGCTCAATTTCATACTTACAGGAAAAAAAAGCGCTTTTTCAAGTTTTTTTTTTTCAGTTCTCTGACGGACTTGCAACTTCAGTCTAAAGTTGTTTAGAAATATGTGAATCAAGTATAATGTTCTTTGTTAATAGGTAGTGATTCTTCTCTTTCACAAACATTGTTTGATCATAATGGAGCCACCATCCATTCTTCCACTGTTAAAACAGAAAAATTCAAGCTCTTCTCAGTTCAAAGTTCTGAAATGAAGGCTTTTCAAGCTTTAAGTTTCCACTAGAAAGGACACAAGAAAGAGCAAGCAACTGGAAGAGTTCTTAACAAATTATCATGACGCCATTACAATTCCAAAACTTTCCTACATTGCAAAGCCAATCTAAGCAACTTACAAGACAATTAGAGCAGGCTATTTTGAAAATTTCATGAAGCAGTAGCTCATTCAGTTTTGAACCTTAGCCATCACAGAAGTCCAACTATGTGTCCAAATGTTTGCAGAACTAAATCCTTTAGCCCTTCATGGAGGTTGCTTTCACTCTTACAGATGGAATAATGGATCCACCGAAACTGAGAACCCAACATGTAGGCAATAATTGATGCAAATCCTATACACTGGTTCCAAGCATAAGAGGTATAGTCCTAACATAGAAGTTACTTGAGGAAATGACTGAGTGCTTGACCAACTTCACCCTGACATCACTCAACCATTTCAAGTCACATTCATAGATTATAGATACATGATAACTTCTGAAGATAGCAATATAGGATTTCGGTGATTCCTGACCATATTAGCAATCCATGGCAACTTGATTCTTCAATTCATTATAGACGTATCCTATTAATGCTCTCAGTACAGAAGCATGGCACCAGAATCAAAAGACGAACTCTATGATGTCTGCTTAGCTTATCTATGGACCAAAGCTGATCACTGTTTCACTCAATACTCTTGCGGTAATTAACCATGTATATTGCAGCCACAGTAACAGAAGCCCCAACCAGTTGCAAAGGTGAGAAGGTCTCACTAAGATATAGAAACCTGGAATTAGAATATCAATATTAGCAATGCACTATTTACAAGCTGCAGCTGCCATAACAGACCAGACAGTTTGTGTTTGAAGCATCTTACCCAAAGATTGAAGCAAACATGGGGGTTAGAAAGGTCAGGGAACTAAGCATCGTTAAGCTTCCTGAAAAAATTAACTATCCAAATTAGTTTGAACAATAAATCTAAAGTTAAACTCGAAGTATCGTGTACATCAGAACAGGGAGTATGAAAAAGTCGATGGCTACATAGTGTAGACAACTTTAGTTTAGATTAAGAAAAGAAGACAAGCAAAAAAGGGAAAAATTCAAAATTGAATTTCAGTAGGCTCAACCTTTTGTTGCATTGTAAAAGTAAATCCCATAACTGATGGCACTACCAAAAATTGATGTATATAGGAGGGCCAATATATCAGTTGTTGTAAGCTCCTTAAGACTTCCCTCAAAAGCAGGATCATGATTGAGAAAGGAGATAAGCAAGAGAGGAAGACCTCCGACAACCATGTGCTGCAGCGAGAATTGCAAGAGACACGTTACGCCATTCCTTTGCTTGGCTTATATTCATCAGAATACAGAATAAGCTAATTAAAAGTAGAACAAAACTCACAGACCAAAATCCACAGTAGTGTTGAATACAGGGACATGTATGGAAGTTGAATACAATAATTTGTGATTCGTAATCCATTTAAAACCTCCAAAGAGTAAAGCCACTACCACTTAGATTACAGAGAGACTGAGAGAGAGAGAGAGAGAAGAGTAATTTTTAATAATGACAATAGGTTATGAGTTCTGAGAGGAACTGAAGAGACAATCACTGTACCAACCAAGTTTCAATTACCAATTCATCAGCCGTCTCTTTACTACCACGATAGAACTAGACAGGAAATCCAGATGTAGAAATATTGAAATAAATTCAGATTCAATGCAACCCAATGCCGGGAAAATTCTGTATCTCTAATTGACAATATTGTCACATGGCCATAGCCATGCCCCTTTAGTGTAAAAAGATATAATCATGAAAATTTCCATTACTAAAACATTAGTTTCACAGTATTACCATCTACAATTGCACTGAGACATGGATATGAAGTTCTATAAAAGATCATCTATAAGCTCTAGGTCTGCACATAAGAGATAAATTTTGGATGGATGTCATGGATTAGGATAGCCTACCCATCCAGTTGCCATTACAGGATCAGAGTACTTTGTAACCCAGCGAACCATGACTGTACCAACTGCCATGCTCTGAGCTGCAAGAAGCATCCACCATTCTCCGCTTCCCCATAGAGAAAAATTTGTGTCATCAAAAGCCAATGTTGGTACCTAGAGAGGCAAGTATATCCCTAGTTGCAATCAGATGCAAATAATTGTTAACCAAGAATATATTTTCACTTGCATAGTAGCCACTAAGCTGTAAATTGATTATACTACCTCAAGAACAGAACAGAAGCAGCAAATACTTGTAAGCATCTGAGTCTAATAGAATTCCCGATTGATAAAGCTACCAATAATGCTCCAAGAAGGACAATATTAAAGGGGACCTGTAGTTTTATCATCTGGTTAAACAAACATTTTCCTTTTGTATTATATTGACAAAGTCTACTTCACATGTGTGACAAAAATGAGATCTACCACATTTTTTTATTTTTTAACCAAAACTAGTGAGGTATTTTAAGATGTTGAAACGAAATCGTAGCATCCAAATATCGATCACTGAAATATGAAGGCTGAAGAGATTATTTTGAGTGGTTACCTCAAGAAGTACAAGTCCTATTACACCAAGAACAAGTCCTGCAACTCCAACAAACCCTATGGACTCACCAAATAATAATGCTGCAAGTATTGCAACTGTCAAGGGTTGCGAATCAATTATGACCTGCGGTAAACAGAAAACATGGATTCTCATTAGTTTGAAAAGACTCACCCAAATAAATTTCTATAATGAAATCAACCATTCTTGTATCTCCTTCTCTCCGATAAAGCACCAGCTCTACTTTTTAGGGCTGAATTGAATTGATAGCAAGATATTCACCTCCAAGATAAAATTGAGTTTCTTCTCTTTAGACTTTTAATTCAACGCTTCTTTCCTGACTGACTATGGTACTCGTTATTGGATCAATTACTTTCCAAAATTCAACAGTTGTGTTGATTCATATATTGGTCCAAATACCCTTATTCCCACGTAAAAAGAAACTAAGATGAAGTTGAAGTTGAATTCCGGTTAACATGTGTAAAGAAGCAAACATACACTGCCCAAACCTGCTGTTGTCCTCTGCAAGCCTTCCGCAAGAAACCCCTGTGATTTTCACACACAAAAAAAGCATACTTTAGACAAAATTTCAGATGGAAATCAACATATATATATGTTTATCTGTAGAGAACAACAAGAACAGATAATGGAAGCTTGTGGCGTACCTGAAAGAAGGTAGCGTCAACAAGGGCAAAGAGAAAGATGGAAAGCCAAGCAGTGAAACCAGAGGGCATAGGCCTGCCATTGGAGATAGCAAATGCAACCAAAAGGAAACCAGCAGGAATTAGACGAAAAGAGGCCACAAAGAAAGGGCCTACCATTGGCAACACCTCCTTCATAGCCACCATTGCAGTTCCCCAAAAGAAGAATGGACTCACCAACACTCCAGCCTCCATTGCCCTTTTCAGTACATCCAATTCCACTGCATCTTTAGCATCCTCTTGTCCTTCTTCTTTTTGTTTAAGACTGCCATTACTAAACGCCGCTGAACCTTCTGTTTCAGAAGAGACAACGCACTCGACATCCAGGCCCGTCCCGACGCAATCAATAAGATCCTGTTGATCAATGGCGGCGGTTGATGATTCTTCCGTGTTTCTACTGCTAGTGGTGCAATTGGCAATAAGGAACTCGCCCCTCCTTCCTTTACGATGATGAGAAGAAGAGAGTGATGCATAGAAGTTGAAAGCATTCCCGTTACGGGTTGCTTCCTGACATGAATTATGAACAACATGTAAACCATTTCGTAAAGAAGAAGAAGAAAAATAAGTGGTCTTGATAGAATTAAGAAGTTGGGAAGTTGGTGCAGAGCAGGATAAACAAGGGGAAGACATCATTCCCCTCACTAAATTTTATGTTATGTTAGTTCTTCAGACTCACATAGAGAGACACCTTCAATCAGATATCAGAATAACCGGTGGTGAATCTGAAGCCCACGTGAGCTTGAAGTGTCTTGTCCCCGCTCTATCAGATAATTATTAAATATATTTATTATAAATTATTTAATGAACTTATGATTTTAAACGTTCTGTATTTTTACATATTTTTTTTAATTTTAATGTTTTTTATAATTCAAAGTCGAATTCTTTAATGCTTTATTCCTCTCTTATTATCTAGATATTGGTATTTTTTTTAAAATAAAGAAATGTTATATTTCATTAGTATATTGGTTTTAAAATATTTTTAAAAAATTCGAGTTATATTATAATTTTATTTATTTATATATTTATTGTAATTTTATTTACATAATGATTTAGCATACCAGTTTTACTTATTTACTCTTTTAACCTGCATCATTCTTTTATTGTCATATCTATATATGGGTTTACCAGAAACAATTTCTCTACTATGTAAGGGTAAGGTTGCATACTATCAGATCTTCCTAGACTCCGCTTTATTACGAGACTCCAGATTGAGTGTGATGATGACGATGATTTATTATAAATTATAATAGACAATTTTCATTTAGTTAAATGAAAATGAAATAAATTATACCGTGGATACTATCTCTAATGCATATGAACTTGATATCTTCAAATATATGTACAACAAAATTTTAATTGTGATTCTCATTAAGTTGATATCAATTATTCATAATATATTAGTATGAAAACAATCTCTCTGTTAGTAAAGAATAACGTTGTATATTACTGAATCTTTTTAGACCCCGTATATTAGTGTAACTTTCATTGAGTTGTTATTGTATAATGTATTAGCCTATTGTGTAAAGGTTTATATCATATATTTCCCTTTTATAAGAATTCATCCTAACTTTTTTTTTTCTGTTAACTAATTTAGGCAAGCCTTGATGTGATATGTATATCTGATGTGATAAGAACCAAGTATTGTTACTAACAAAATTTCTATTATTTAATTTAAAAATAAATAATTTATTTAAAATAGATAGGATTAACTAAACTAAAAATACTAATACAAAATAACAAAACAAAAGTAAATAATGAGAAAGAAACAATCCATTAATAATCAAGATCCAAACGAAGAATATCTTAAATCCTTTGTATCTATATTTATCTTGATTCAATGATTAATCTTAATTTCTTAGACCAATAGACATTTCAAAGTTACAATCATATTCTTTTTCAAGAAATACAACTTCTATTTAAGTTGATTAATTGAATTTTTTCTAATCAAAACCCCTATGAATATATTAATTCATTTTATGAATTCCTATTTTAGATTTGATTCTAATTTAGAAGATTTATAAGGTACTATCTCTACGATTCCATGCTTATTATTCATGTCATAGTCTATTCATACATATGATTTCTCAATTCCTATATATAAATATGAAATTGGTTTAAAACACTAGCATATTTTAATTTAACATAAGGTATAACCACGAATTACTTACAAGAAAACTTAGGTCGTTTATTAATTTAAAGAATCAATTCAAACATAATTATAGGATCCGTCTAGTCTAAATCTATCCTAATTTAATTCATACTAAGGTAAAGAAATCGAACAACAATTAAGAAAGAAAACAAAATAGAAGAAGTAATTCTCTTGAATTCTTGAAATCTTGAAGTTATTTAGTGAATCTTGATGAAATCCCTTTTTTGTCTCTAAAGTTATTCATTTCTTATTCCAAAACATTTATTTTAGCTCATTCTTGCAACTCTGACGTCTCCCTATGCCTTTCTATCCTCTTTAAGCAAAAAATCCTTGGAATTTTTGCAAATATTATCGTTAATATGGGACCAACATGAGTCCATATTACACCTAATTGGCTTAGTAACTTTATAATTAAACTTTAAATTATGCATTTGAGGGTTTATCTAAAGAAAATAAGTTAAAAGGCATAATCTAGGTTCGTGTTTGAGTCATATTTATCCATATTGACTTGAATAAACAAAATAAACCAGTGGCCTACATGGATATAACACAAGTTCACATTTAACCTGTGTTCTGAGTCCTTCCTTTTCAAATCGCTTCATCTTAACTTAGATCTACATAAATTTATTCCTTCTTTATTAAGGGATTAAAATAATACCTAAAAATATGACATAAGTCAAAGTGGAGAATTATGAGAGATGCCTTGAATTTTGGTGGAAGTAGAATTTTGGTAACCTTAGGCATATATGGAAATAGAAGTGCACTGACATTAGCCATAGAAGTTCACTGACCTTAGGCTTCTATAAAAATAAAAATTCACTATACTTAGACTTCTTACATGTAACCCTAATATGTATATACCTTATTCAGGGTTGCATAAATTGTGGCTATTGTCATACTTCTCCTTATATCATCTTTTTTTTTATATAGTAATAAACGAATATATTTTCTTGTCCATGCATGTAGGTCTTATATTATTTGAACCACATAAATTTTGCATTTTGCTTTGGATATTTTCTTCATCTAAATAAAATTCAGATAGAAGATCCTTAAAGATGGATTTAAAAAAAACCTAAAAGTTATTAGCTACTTATCTTTATCTCTAATACTATATTCATGAACTTTCATTGTCATGGATAAGTCATCATAGAAGTAACAACTTATCTCCCTTTGGATATGTTATTCTAAACACTTAGGGAGTAACTAAGAAGCTCAAGCTAAAAAGTAGTTTGACTCCTTTCAACCACCCCTAGTTAGTGTAAGTTATTCTGTTACTCAATTGGTTTTAGTTTTGTTATTTTCCTTGCTCTTTGGCTTCTTGTAGCTACAATCTCCTATGAAGACTTGTAATACCCTAGGGTTTCTTTCTTAATTAAATTCAACTTTCGAAAAAAAACTCATAATGTATTAATGATTTTAATCATTGTTAGTTTTAGTTTGATTTTTAGTTTTCAAACTAGTGGGTTTGAGTGTAGATAAATTGTTAGACAATAGAAAACAATCTTTTTAAAGAGATAAAGATATTAATGCCCCTTTTTAATTAAGGGCTTAAGATTAGTATAAGATTAAGACTACAAACTTTTATTAACAATTTATTATTAATGTTTTTAAACAATTTATATTAAAGATATAAATTATTAATGTCTATAAACAATTTATAATCTTTAACTTAGTTAAGGAAGTTGAATCTAAAGAAGTCAATCTCAAATACTACTAACAATATTTGACTATATTTGGATGTTCTCAACCTATAGTTAATCAAAATGAAAATAATAAATTAACACTAATAACAATTTTAGATGACAGAATTAAGAGCTTCTCACTTCATAAATTACCAAATATAATATAGAAGTTTCTAAATCGTGCAATGAAATTCTATTATGTCTTTAAAAAATCTCAAAGCTACATTTCATATACATGTTTCATAAAGATCCAATTCATATGCTCAACATATAAATGTACTTGCATTATAAAATTCCAAAGTTAAGCATGCACTTGGAATTGAATTTCAAAGCTATACATATGTATTATATAGTCAAATAACAATTTTATTTTTATTTCAACCACAACAACCAAATTTTGACTAAAGTTATTGGAATCTTTTTTTATAATCTACCACATCGATTAATGAATTTATCATTTGCTTAATTTCTATATAACTATTCGTAGTAAAACAAAATTTAAATTATTAAGAGACACAATCAAGTCATTCTCTTATTCAATACAAACATATATATTTTATATATACATATATTTATATATGTACATACACATGTACATCATAGCTTGTATACTTTATAAATCACAAAAGAAAAATATTGCGAGCATCATCTTGTACATAAAAAGATAACATAATTATAAAACCATCCATGACATGCATTTTGTATAAATCAATTTACAATCATCACTTTTGGCCTAGTTCATAAGTTAGACTCGTTGCCCATCTCATATATGTGTTTTATTACCATCAATTATCAAGTTAATTAATCAAGGTGTAAAGAGAAAACTTCCATGTTGTAATTTTAATGGAGCTCTCTAAGCATCTCTTCCCCTCGTAATAAAAAGTAATATCAACCAAAGATCCAATAAACTATGCACATGTAACAATAAGAAGTATGAAAATTTACTACAATAAGAAGCAATTAATCTCACATAAAGATCATATTGGAGAAATTTACTACATATGTGTATAGGTAAATGCATATAAGATTGTAGCAAAAGAAAGCACAAAAGAATAAAAAATATTAAACTATTAGGCAATTGGTGGTCAATCATGCCATCAATTGCCAATTCAGTATTTTTAATAGATATGATAGTGATGAGAATAATTATGTAATTTTATAATGTACTAGTAAATAGCAATTTATATTTACTAAACTTACTTAAGACCCTGAAACACTTCTTGCTGCATTTTCTATTTCTCTTGTATAGAATCCTAGAACAAGGAACCAAAATCTCTGGACTTATTATTTTTTTAAAATCTATTCAGCAAAGTACTATTTTCCCTCTTCCTCACTATCTATAGAATTAAACATTATCACATCAACAAATAATCAATGACAATGAAGAGAAGTTTCAAGTTATTGATTATAGAAGAAGATAAGCTCCATTTC
>JANITW010000007.1:1315914-1333325 GCA_027564335.1 Erythroxylum williamsii
AAGTCCAATTCCCTGGGAACAAGAAAGAAACTCACTTTGGGAGCAGATGGTGATTTTTTACACTTTAAGAGCTCCAAAAAATATACATGCTACAAAAATTGGGAAGATTCCTAGCAGAAAGGACACCTAAGACATGAAAGATAACATCTGATCATATAAGAAATAATTTCATTGACCAATAAGCAATGAAATACGAGTTGCCAAATAAAAGAGATTTGAAAATTGTAAAACAAAACTAACACCAATTAAATGTTAAATCAGCAGCACCAAGGATTAAATGGAATATTTAAATGGTATAAAAACAGAACACTTCAATTCCAAATATGAATCCAAATAATCACTCACTCTATGTAGTCAACTTTTCCTGCTGCAATCTGGCTAGCTGCTGCTTTAATCTACTAGTTTCAATTGACAAGACAACACATTACTGAAGAAGAGAAGCAACACTTACTGCCAACTCCGATTTCAAATTCTGCACCATGCAACCAAGTACAATAAACTTTTTATTCACTGAAATGATAAAGTATTTAGTACAGTGAAAATAAAATCAAAACTTTGATGACAAATAAGGTTGGCTTCATAAAACATTGATAGTGATATAAACGTTCATGAACTGAAGTGCAATAAAGCATTAGATTACTCATTATAAGGATTGTGAAATGTTGGGCAAAGTGAACAATGCAACCAGATTTTAATTGCATCGGTAATCAACATTTGTTCCCCATATGGTGAACACTGATTTTTCAGGTATATCTCCATCACTGAAACAAGCCAAGAAAAGAAGTATTCTCATAAAACATCAAGCAAAAACATGAACTACAAAAGTCAGGCCACGCTTCTTGTCCAAAGAATTGCTTATTGGTCAATGAAATTATGTCCTGTGACACGAATGAAAGGTCTTGAATTAGAATGCATATAATATTACCAAGACCTACAGGCAATTGGGAAGAGGAGCAGGAAAGAGAACAAACAACAGAGAGAAGGAAGATGGGTTTAGGGCAATCAAGAGAAGGAGAAGCACAGGAGACGGGTAGGGATGGCAACAAGCCAGGTCAGGAAGTAAACATTAGTTGTAGGATCTGAGGGTTCAATCAATATTGACTTCTATCCTTATCACAAGCTACAAAAATGAAGACAAGAGAAACTGTATCTTTCTTATTCATGCAGTTGAAGGAGACTTTTCTATGGGTTTCACGAGATTGTTCTTTGCTTTCTCCAAATGTATTTGATGGGCTTCCACAGTTAGGATAAAAGCTCTTCCTTTATAGCTTTAATATTTTTCTTTAGAACATAAAATCGTAATACCAAGTCCGATGGGGCTGAACTAGGCCTGAAAATGAACATAGAGAAAAAGAAGCAAACTACAGATTGAGGATCCTTCACTCACACCAAAAATGCTGAATTCATCTAAACTAGAATTAAAATGTTCCAATCACCATCAATTACCTCAAAAGAACAGTTACTTACTTAGAAGAGAAATAGCTATCTTGGCAATCTGAATACTAGGAGCATGCTGACTCGCCAATCACAGGATAATGGCAACAAGCCAATACAACGAAAATAAAGATTGAATTTTAAACCTGAGGTTCAATTAAGAAGAAGCACAAGGAAAAGACATTATTGTTACTTCACCTCAAACATTGTCATCATATGCTAACATTGTTATCAGATTGGCTTTTATTCAAGGAAATAGAAACCATTGAAGTTTGTGCATTGTGTACTTGTTCCTGCCATTTACTGGAAAGAGTCATTTTTTAAAGGGTCGTAGAAAGTGAGGTCCTAACTCTGGATCACCTACCTTTTAAGCCAAGCATCCAAAGCCCACGATTCTATGTCTGTATATCTGTTCCTTGCATCTGATATAGGTTAACCTTCTCAATTTCATATTCTTTCCAAGCATTTCCAAGCTCACTTCAGTAAATCAAATTTATGCCAGAGTAATGTGTAATTATGGATTTTGTTGCACAAGGTGGATTACTTGGAGCACAACCTACTATAATTTCCCATAATCGTCACCGTATTACAGTGCAATTATTTACAGCTCTCTTCTTCTAGTACGGATCTCACACACTAAAACTTCCAAACATTTTATCCCCCATTTCACTTTACGAGTAATTTATTACACTAGACAATTCCAGGTGACAAAGAACTAATCTGACATTTAACGTAGGAAGAAACACTTAAAGCCGATGGAATCAACTTGAGTGAATAAAAAGACAATAATAAACAGATTCAAGCCACAAGAAAACAGAGGAAGAAACAAGGGATGATTCGTTGAGAGGATCAATTTGCGTGACCCAGAGGCTATGAAAAATCTCAGAAACATTATAAAAGGAAGAATGAAGTCGTTAACTATCCAGCTAGTGAAACCAATCGGCAACCGCCGATACAATTATCTGCGATGGCAGTGGCGACGACAGCAGCGATGGCAACAGGCTTTAAGGGTGCAGAGAAGAGGACTTCAGCAAAATCAGTTAAGACAACTAAGGATTCTAGAATGAACAAACAACCAACCTGGAGGTGATTGGGAAGAGAAGCAGGGCAGAGATCGAGAGATGGCAGGCGGGGGGCAGAGAGATGGCGCCTAGGCAGATAAGTTATTCTAGGTTTTTAAGTTTTTACTCGTCAAACACGTCGTTTTGGTTTTTTGTTCAAATTAGGCTTGACAACTGCGTCAACCGCGACATTACTCTTTTTACCCTTGCTTTTTTAAAAATTTGGAACATGTTTTGACTTGTATCTTAATCGTTTGAGTTGGTATTTGCGTCCTCTATTGTTGCTATGGCCTCTGGAAGTCGGGGCCTAATAGAAAAGTAGCTGCTGGAAGCTGTTGGGTTCTCGTTCTTTTTGATGCGTCGTCCTTTATTGATACCATTTCTTATGTCTAAACACAAAGTCCATTTGAAGGAATGGGTCAATCAGATGTATTCGGAAAAATTTGAACATGACAAAGACATGAGAATGATTATGGAATGACAGCCATGACAATTTAACAACCATGTTATTCTTATGCAAGCCATTAAAGGAGATGAATAACTTTCATCAGTCGGTCCTCCTCACGTCCTCATATAGACAAGGCCCTATGATCTTCTTCCTATTGGGATGTCTTTTAATTACTGAGCTACAGCACTAGCTTCACCACGTCCTTTCACTAGACCAGCCCCTGATGTTCCAGATTTT
This sequence comes from Erythroxylum williamsii, assembly GCA_027564335.1. NCBI lineage: Eukaryota > Viridiplantae > Streptophyta > Magnoliopsida > Malpighiales > Erythroxylaceae > Erythroxylum > Erythroxylum williamsii. Next base: position 1,319,095 of record JANITW010000007.1, read on the forward strand.
ACTTCATGACTGGGACCTTTCCTATACAAATATTGAATTATATTATAGCTTGAAAGGTAGCTGAAGTTATAAATTTACTAAGCATTTGAAAGTGCAGGGTCATTCCCTTTTAATTAAACACTAGCGTTAGTTCAATGGCTAAACTAAACTTTCTTGTTTATATTGTATATTACGGCTTTCACACCAGAAAGTCATCCATGCATCAAAGTTTGATAACTCAAGAGAATTCTCAGAAAAAGATAGAACAAAACTTGAGTGCAATATTTTTCTTTAGTTCCTTTTTTGTATCTTTACAAATATGGGAATTACAAACTTCAGTTTTGATGCTCAAACACTAAATAAAAAGTAATTCCATGCAATAAGTTCTCATTTTCTCATCAAATCAATTCAGATATGTAGGTGTACATATTTCAAATAAAACCAGGAAGCATTCAGAAGATAATACGATGAACTTGAGTCAAATTGGAAAATATATACTACTTAATGAATTACGTTGGCACATATGGTGTGAACATGAGTATCGAATAAACTAAACCAATTGAATCTTATGGTTCATTCATCCTCTGTTTAACATGTAACTAAAATTCTAATAGATAATCACAACGAAAGTGCTGAACTAATACAGACATTTTTCCCTTTTTGTTCAACGCATTTAACTGATTAGTTTGACTAAAGACAATGGTACATAGAAGTTTTTATAATGACACAACTTACCAAAACAGTAAGAATTACTACATTTTAAACTGTTCATTGATATGATCGGGCCATCAGTTATAGTTCCAGTACATTAGGTTACTCACATTATGAATGTGTCAATTCATTACTGTCTTTTTTAACATTCATTTGACAACTATGCTTATGCTTTTCTTGTCTAAAATTCCTTTTTCCAACTTCAAAGGAAACAAACCACCAATTATATAAATGAACTGGCCAAAAAAATTATATAAATGACAAATTAGTCTCTTGTACCAGAATCAGTTTCTAACATATAATCACATTGCATGTACATTTCACCAAGTTCTAAAATGAAGCTGTGATCATTGAAATTTTCACCGAGGTCATCTAAGTGCAGCTTGTAATTCCCATATCCCTAGCTCTCATAATGTAAGAATTCAGAATCACAAAACCATTAAAGACTTGTTCAAATGAACTTCGAAAATATATTTCTATTGAAAAGTAACTGTGTTCACAAGCTAATAATGCAACCTATTCAACCCATTAACTGCACACTCCAACAAACCAAAATATTCAGAATGTAAAACAGGCATAAAGGTGTACTCTTTGTATTAAGCCTGCTCATCTCAACGGCTAGCATGTTCTCTTAACGTACTTAGGAGAGCCAGTTTGAGTTCAAATAAATGACAACTTGTAAACTGGATTTATAAAACATGGTAGGAAGACAACTTGTCAAATATTCAACAGCTCCTATAATACTCAAAAGTCGTTGCTCATGTTTGAAGGAATGTCGTTTGTGATGATTATTTGTCTAATCTTTTGAAAAGTGAGCCGAATGAAAAGTTAAAGAGTATTAGATTGTGAGAGAGGCAACGCTATTCCTATCAAGCCTTTTTTTTCAATCAAGTAAATCTTAGAATATACACAAAGTGTAAGCAACAAAAATTCAGAGCAGACATCAACTAAAACCAAATCATCACAAGTTACAACCAAATCATCAAGGTATAAGAAGCATACAAGAGAGGCAAAGTTGAAACCTTTGAAACGGGGCTGAAGTGGGAAGCAGGAACAATATGCAGCAGAACTCAAAGATATGTAAAAACCCAGAAAGGGGAATAAGTAAAACCCAGCACGAAGACGAAGAAGGAGATCACAGTGTACCAGACAGAATGAAATATCCAGACTAGTGGTAGAGGGAGCGAGAAGGAGACCAGAAAATCTCAAACACAATCAACGAATCAAACATGGACAGCGAAACGAAAGGCAAAGAAGGGGAGAAAAATGAACAAAAAAAATTACTTACCTATGACTGTGAAGACGAACCAGAGGGAAGAAGAGCGCGAGAGAGTTTTGTGAGAGTGAATTTGTTAGGTTTCAAAAGATTATTGAGGGTATTTATGTCATTTTCGTTTTTGTCTTCAAGACAAGAGTTTTTGTACCACAATTTTGAGAAGAACAAAAAAATTATGTCCTTGTCCTCCAAAACTGGAATAAAAACGAGTGAGGACAGTAAGCAAACACACAGAGAGATAGGATTATTGTGTCCTGTCCTCCATCCTCGTTGCCAAAGACAGCATCCAAATGGTGTGTTAGTTAAAAAAAAGTTTTGTTTAATCCTCTCTCGCTATGTCGAGACCTTTCTCTCTTGTTTTTTAGATAACAAGTTTTAATCTTTCTCTTGTTTTTTAGATAACAAGTTTTAATCTTTCTCTTTCACGAATCTGCGTTTGTTTCACTCGTCTGGCTTTACTACTGGTCGTGTCTGTCGCACCGCTTGTCGCTGATTCATTATGGGACCATGGCATCTGACGAGGATCGATTGGTGCATGACGTCTATCATCGCCTGAACATTAAGGAGGACGAAGGTACGTTGGAGTATACGGAGGATACAGCTATTGGAGATCAGGGGGTAACAGGGTTTGAATGGCAACACTGTATTGTGGGGAGATTGGTAACTGAGAAAATGATAAACTTTCCGGTATTCAAACAGATTATGGCTAGTGTATGGCGTCCTGGTAAAGGAGTGCTGATTAAAGAACTGGGAAACAATACCTTCATTTTCCAGTTTTTCCACCCCCTCGATGTAGAAAGAGTTTTACGAGATGGTCCATGGAATTACCAACAGATTCCTATTCGTTTGTATCAACTACAACCAAATGAAAACCCTCGCCAAGTTGAACTGGTATATTTAGAATTATGGGTTCAAATACATAATATTCCCAATGGTTTTATGTCAGAAAGAGTTGCGGTGGATGCTGGTAATTACATTGGAGCACATGTGGAATCAGACTCTCGCAATTTTTTAAAAATCTGGCGAGACTTCATGCGAGTTAGAGTTAGAATTGATATCCGAAAACCTTTAAAGCGCAAATTGTTTGTGAAACGACCACAAGGGGATAAAGTTTGCCTGGACTTCAATATGAAAGACTAAACACCTTCTGTTACTTCTGCGGCATTGTAGGACACACAGATCGGTTTTGCTCTCTGTTATATGACCACCCACAAATTCCTAGAGAACGATTTGCATATGGTCCATGGTTGAAAGCTGAATCCAGACGCACAACTCAGATCGGAGATCGATGGTTACGGTCGGAAAATGATATTCCGGCAACTTCTGAGGACAATACTGCAGCAGCTCTGGCGACTCCTGTAACAAATCCATCAATATCTACGGATATGGATACGACTAATATCATGGCAAAAAATCAGGGGATTCGAATATTTTCTCCTCCGCAAATCAGTGGTGGATCACGGATTGCTAATGATCAGAATCAATCAAATGGCGTGACAGAGGGGATTTGCGAAAATGTTGCCGTCTTGCCTTATCTTACACCGAACACAATTACGATTACAGATTCAAAAAGCAGACGTCTCCAAGAAGACACAAAGTCTACACATGTTGACATGGAGGAGGAATTTATCCCAAGTACTTTTGAGGATGGGCCAAAAAACTTGACTTTGGTGGGCTTTGTTTCCGAAGCCCACCAACAGCTATGAGTACCTTAAGCTGGAACTGTCGGGGGCTTGGGAACCCCCGAACAGTCCGAACATTAAAGGACATGGTGTCCGAAAAGAAACCCAATTTTATTTTCCTCATGGAAACTAAAATTACTAGAGAAAAACTTGTACCAATTAAAGTAAAGCTCGGTTTCAGCAGTATGTTTGTGGTGGACCCTATTGGACACAGAGGAGGTTTGGCACTGTTGTGCAAAGAAAAGGATATGGCTCAATTACTGAGTTACTCTCCGAATCATATTGATGTCGTGGTATGTATTGATGGACTTAGACGCTGGCGGTTAATGGGCTTTTATGGTTTCCCCGAGCGATACAATCGACGTATGGGCTGGGATTTGCTTAGACATCTTCGTAATAAATCACCTCTGCCTTAGTGTGTCATCGGCAATTTCAACGATATCATGTTCCCTTCGGAGAAACAAGGACATCATACCCAGCCCAGATCACTGATGGAGGGGTTTCGACAGGCGCTCATGGATTGTCAACTGCATGATTTGGGGGCAGAGGACCCTGTGTTTACCTGGGAAAATCGACGAGCTGCTTCTGATTTTGTAAGGGAACGACTGGATAGGGCAGTTGGCACAGTTGAGTGGTCTTCAATTTTTTCGATGGCAAGGGTTCATGTATTGCAAGCTATATCCTCTGATCATCTACCACTCTTCCTCTCCTTGGGCATACGGTGGCAGAAGTACGTACAAAGGCGTTTTCGTTTTGAAAACGCATGGTCTCTAGAAGATGCGTCTCGACAAAGGATTAATACGAGTTGGATGAAACACGTCACTCGCCCTCTCCAAGACAAACTCCGGTCTTGTTCTGAAGAGCTGCAAGTATGGGCATCATCGCATAAACAGGATTTTCACCAAAGGCCTAATATGATTAAACAAAAGATGGCAAAGCTGCGGCGTCAAAAAGTATTAGATAGGGAGAGGTTACAAGATCTAGAGAAGTAGTATAGTGAGCTCCTTTTACAACATGAAATATACTGGAAACAAAGATCCAAACAACATTGGCTTGTCGAAGGGGATTCAAATTCCAAATTTTTTCACCTGATGGCCTCCCATAAGCATCGGAAAAATTTCATTTCACAGCTTAAGAATCAAAACGGGGAATGGATTGACTGGGACTCTGGTTTACCGAGTATGTTGTTGGATTATTACCAACAGCTTTTCACCTCTTCATGTGGAGATATCAGTCCGATTCTAAACTATGTGGTGCGGAAGGTAACCCCGATACAGAATGTCATTAGTGACTCCATATACGGAAGAGGAGGTGCCCCAGGCATTATTCTCTATACATCCCGATAAATCACCGGGGCCTGATGGTTTCAACCCGGGTTTTTTTCAAACATATTGGGATATTGTTGGTAAGGAGGTCACTCGAGAATGTCTCAAGACGTTGAATGAGGACGCGCCTATGCCTGGCATGAACAGAACAAATGTCATTCTTATACCAAAGAAGAAAACGCCGGAAGTAATAGCTGATTTGAGACCTATATCGTTGAGCAATGTCACTGATCGTATAGTTTGCAAAGCGCTTGCCAATAGACTCAAACAAGTTATGCCTCAGATTATTTCGGACACCCAGAGCGCTTTTATCCCGAATCGTCTAATTACAGATAACATAATTGTAGCTTATGAGCTTTTCCACTCCCTTAAACGGAAAACGCAAGGCAAGACGGGTTATCTGGCATTGAAAACTGATATGAGCAAAGCATATGATAGAGTTGAATGGGAGTATCTGCGACAAATCATGTTGAAATTGGGTTTTACCGACATATGGGTCTTGAAGATTATGAACATCGTCACATCGGTATCTTATTTTTTCACTCGAGGAAAGGAGGAGTACGGACCTTTGAATCCAAGTCGAGGATTGCGGCAAGGTGACCCATTGTCTCCCTATTTATTTATTATATGTGCGGAGGGATTATCAACTAGCCTTCAAAGTATACAAGCGCAAGGAAGCATCCATGGGACAGTTGTTGCAAGAGGTGCTCCTCCGGTATCGCATATGTTCTTTGCAGATGACGCTATCTTCTTTGTTCGGGCTACACAAGAAGAGGCAATTCAATTGAGAACTATCTTGCAAATCTATGAGACTGCATCGGGACAGAAAATCAATCTAGACAAATCAGGTATTTCTTTTACTCCAAATACTACGCCTACACTGAAGACTGTGATTTGTCAAATTTTTGGAGTTGCGGAGACTGTTGGTCACACAAACTATTTGGGTATGCCATCAGTAATAGGCAGAGGGAAGCGCCAAGTATTTCAGTATGTGGTTGAAAAGCTCACCAAACGGCTACAAGGGTGGAAAGCTAAAACACTATCGAAAGCTGGTAAAGATATATTGTTGCGGACGGTTGCTCAGGCTATGCTGAATTATCTTATGTCACTTTTTTTTATTACCTCTGGAAACTTGTAAGGAGCTGGAACAGTTGATGAATGGGTTTTTTTGGCACAATAGAGGGCGAGACAGTCATGGTATACGATGGTTAAGATGGTAGAAATTGACCATACCAAAGATCTATGGAGGATTGGGCTATCGAGATTTGAGGCAGTTTAATCTAGCCCTTTTGGCAAAACAAGGATGGCGACTCCTAAAATATCCGGAGTCGATTGCAGCAACTATCCTTAAAGCTAGATATTTTCCTCAAGGGGATTTCTTCTCAGCAGAGTTAGGGCACAACCCAAGTCAGATCTGGAGAAGCATCCACCAGGCCAAAAAATTACTGCTTCCTGGCTGTCGACGACGAGTAGGTGATGGACAACAAATCCATATATGGAGAGACCCATGGCTTATGGACGATGAGGACCCATACATTCAAACACATCTCAACACGCAGATACAGTTAGTCGCAAAACTCATTCAGGATTGTCGGTGGAATGAACACAAGATAAAGGAAGCTTTTAATCAACGAGACGCAAACCTAATCCTTCAGATACAACTTAGTTTTTCAAGACGGAAGGATGAGTGGATGTGGATTTTTAACAATCAAGGTGAATATAAGGTGAAAGAAGGCTATCGCATAAGTATGGAGGTCGTGAATCTGGAGTTACGAGACGTCGGCTTTCCATGGGAGAAGTTGTGGCAATTGCAGATTCCGGGTAAAATAAAGCTCTTTCTTTGGCGGACGTTGAGGAATGCTCTCCCCTGCAGAGCCAATTTGAAAAGGCGACATATTGCTATAGATGACAATTGCCCACTGTCCGGTAAAGTTGGAGAGGACGATAACCACATGTTCCTTCATTGTGACGTGGCTTATGCGGTGTGGACTAGTTATTCGGTGGGTTGGCACGTATCCGCTACGGTTACTCTACATCACTGGCTTGCTTCTGTTATGGTTGAGTTGCCTAAAGTAAAAACAGAGGAAATTTGCATGATCTTATGGAGTATGTGGACCACGCGCAACGAAGTCGTATGGAAGCAGACAATTCAGGACATATCTAGCATTATTGGTCGAGCCACCACTACACTGACAGAGTGGAAAGCTGTGCACAACAGACATAAGCCTCCTCAGTCAACGAGACAACACTCTCATCTCCAATGGCAAGCTCCACAGTTACACCAATTTAAATGTAACGTGGATGTGGCACTTCTACCTTCTGGACTCTATGGCTTAGGTATGGTAATTCGAGACTGTAAGGGGTTCAATTGTGCAGGAAAGGTGATGCTTATGCCAGGATGGAGGGATCCTTTAATTGGTGAAGCACTATGTTTTCGAGAAGCTTTAAGCTGGATCAAAAGTCTACCTTTCTCTCCAATTTGTGTGGAAACGGATTGTCAAACACTTACCAACTCTATGACATCCACACAAAAATGTCCTTCTTATTTTTCGATGATTATTGAGGATTGCAAAGCTCTTATTAAAGAGCATCAGTATATTTCTATAGCTTTTGTTAGGAGATCAGCGAATCAGGTTGCTCATAACATAGCTAGGGCGGCTACTTCTATGTCTGATTTCGAATGGGGGGTATGCCTTCCAAGTTTTCTGTATGACGTTTTATCTTTCGATATGAATAATAGGCGCTGAGCGCACGTGACAACGTTTCAAAAAAAAAATTACAAGTTTTAGTCCCAAAATGATAAAACTCAAAAAGGTTAAGCGCCAAATTGGACTTTTAGCCGTTAATAAAAAACACCTCTAATCACAATCAATCACATTACACAAAAATTTAAACAGAATATTGACAAATTTTGTTTTAAATAACTTATCCTTTGTGGATAAAAAATATTTCTACTTAATCAATCACTTTAATAAATGTTTTAAATGAATTATAGAATATTAATAAATTTTGTTTCAAATGAGTTGTCCGTAGTGAGCTTCCAACATTTGGAAATGTTCCACGGGCAAATAATACTAATTTCAGTGTTAAAAACTCGTACTTAATCAGACAGTTTTTTCCTTAAATAAATATTGTCGTCGATAGATGATCGAACCGATCAAAGAGATCCAAAGATTGGGGTCAAATAAAAAACTAAATACAGACACAATCTAAGCCGCCTAGTGCGCCCTGTATGTAGACACAGCATTATATTTTTAGACAACATGACCACAGTTTTCTCCATGACTGTGCATCACTACTGCAAGTCTTATCACAATCCACATTTCCCAATATACTACTAATTCTCATTACCATTTGGATCAATCCTCGTCCTTATCAGATTCAGAGCAACCCTTTCATGTACCCCACGCACCAAGATTAGGAGAACAACAAATAAGTTAATGTAGTGTTTATATAGAAGACAGTGCTTAAAGAAAGCACGTAAAGAAACAGTGTTGGGTTTGGCTTAGCTACTCGTGGCAGAGACGACATCGGATACAGGGACAACATGAATACGTACACAGATGAAGGAGAAGATAATGGTCGTCGTCGTAATAATGGGCATCATCAAGAGGATGATCAACTCGTAGTTGATGAAGATCATGGTCGTAATAACAATGATAATAATATAGCAGCGACGGCAGCAGCAGGAGAAAAAGAAGAGAAGATAGAATCAATAGAGAAATTGTTTGAGGAGAAGGTAGTACCGGCATGGCAAAATCAGTTGACCGTAAGGGCATTGTCAGTGAGCTTTGTATTGGGTGTTCTGTTCAGCTTTATAGTGATGAAACTCAATCTAACAACTGGTATCATCCCATCTCTCAATGTCTCTGCGGGCCTCTTAGGCTTCTTCTTTGTCAAGACCTGGACCAAGTTGCTCCAAAAAGCTCGTTTCTTGAAGCAACCCTTTACCCGCCAAGAGAACACCGTTATTCAGACCTGTGTTGTTGCCACCTCAGGCATTGCCTTCAGCGGTATATACTTATATATTTACATTCTTTTCTGCCACCAAGTCGTGTTATGTTTTGACAAATCATGGTTTTACGTTTAATGCTTAGATATCTATTAACTATAAATGAGAGCTCAAATTGGGTATTCCTGAACATAGAAAGTGATTGTTTTCTTCTTATGTTTTCTTGTTTTGACTGGCATGCATGTTGATCTTCTTTTAGTGATTATGACATATTTATATTGTTGGGTAAATCCTCCTTTTTGTTTGATGAAAACGTTCAGGTGGTTTTGGAAGTTACCTCTTTGGAATGAGCACCACTATTGCAAAACAGTCAACAGAAGGCAACCCAGCACAGAACATAAAGGACCCATCATTGCATTGGATGATTGGCTTTCTTTTTGTTGTTAGCTTTCTCGGCCTGTTCTCTGTGCTGCCACTTCGTAAGGTTTGTTTTCTTATTACTGTATGTTCATATACATATTCAGAATATTAGTTGATATAATAAATATACATACAGTATTCCTGCTGCTACTAGTACTCTTAAAAGACATTGCCATGCTTATGTATAAAATCTCAAAAAAGCGCGCATAGACCTTTCGTACGAGCTGCTCAAGCTGAGTATGGAAGTATGTCTTGTAGTACTTTTCATTTCATTTTCTGGATTAACATATAGAACATGACAACTAATAGAGTTTTAAAGACTTGACTAGTAGAGAAAAATTGAAAGACTCGCAGGAAGTGCATGTGTTATAAATGTATAATGCATCACTAGATTTAGATTGTACTATTAAGAAGTGCTTTGTTATGTCTTAGTTTTTGTCAATATATAAACAAGTGTGTTCTTTTACATGATAAGACTTTGTGTCACTAACATTTGAGTTGTCAAAATGATAAATTATCCAGATTATGGTAATAGATTTCAAACTGACCTACCCAAGCGGCACTGCAACTGCCCATCTTATCAACAGTTTCCACACTCCTCAAGGTGCTAAGCTAGCCAAGTGAGGTCTTGACTCGTTTTCTTGATAAAATTTTCCATTTCATCAATTCAAGCATAACTAGCTTATTCTGCAAAATTCTGCTGTAGGAAACAAGTGGAGACATTGGGCAAATTTTTCTCCTTCAGTTTCTTGTGGGGCTTCTTCCAATGGTTTTTTACTGCAGGAGATGACTGTGGATTTGTGAACTTTCCTAGCTTCGGCCTCCAGGCTTATGAACAGAAGTACATATCATTTTTGGCCCTAATTTGTTGTTATGAACTCTTGTATGGTATGGGGAACAGAAGATAATTAACCGTGATTCCAAAAACATAGATAATGATGGTTTTAGGATTGGTAAAAAAGGAGACTGCTGCATTATTATAAAGTCTTGAGTACATATCCACAGCTTGACTGCTTGTAGAAACATTGATTTCTCTCTTTCTTATTCTTTCTGTTCACTTTTCTTTGTGTGTTGAAAACTTTTCCTGACAGGTTTTATTTTGATTTCTCTGCCACCTATGTTGGTGTGGGGATGATCTGCCCATATATTATCAACATATCTTTGCTAGTTGGAGCTATTCTATCATGGGGTATCATGTGGCCCCTTATAGACAACCAGAAAGGTCATTGGTATGATGCAGGTCTTAAGCCTACAAGTCTTCATGGTCTGCAAGGTTACAAGGTAGTTTCTTCTACCTCAAAAACTGAAGAACTGTTATAAAATACGGTTCAATAACTTAGCAGTAATCATATGACAGGTCTTCATTGCCATAGCTATGATACTTGGTGATGGGCTCTATAACTTCATCAAAGTCCTCGGTCATACTCTAATTGGTTTGTACAGCCAATTTTGTGGTAAAGAATCTGGGGCGGTTCTCCCAGTTGCTAAAAATTCTCCTGGCAACCCTCCCCCTTTATCTTATGATGATCAACGGCGCACAGAATTGTTTCTGAAGGACCGGATTCCATCATGGTTGGCTATTGCTGGCTATGTTATCGTAGCAATTATCTCCATAATTACAGTTCCTCACATCTTCCATCCCCTTAAGTGGTACTATATCATAGTCATTTACATCATTGCACCAGTGTTAGCCTTCTGTAATGCTTATGGTTGCGGACTAACAGACTGGTCCTTGGCATCAACATACGGAAAGCTTGCAATATTCACAATTGGAGCTTGGGCAGGAGCTGCTCATGGAGGGGTTCTTGCAGGTTTAGCAGCATGTGGGGTCATGATGAACATAGTATCAACGGCCTCTGACCTTATGCAGGACTTTAAAACTGGTTACATGACATTGGCATCGCCAAGGTCCATGTTTGTGAGCCAAGTAATCGGAACTGCAATGGGTTGTATTATCTCCCCATGTGTATTCTGGCTCTTTGTCAAAGCTTTCCCAGATCTTGGTCTTCCTAGTTCGCAGTATCCAGCCCCTTATGCTCTTGTGTATCGAAACATGGCAATTTTGGGGGTTGATGGGTTTTCATCCTTACCGAAGCATTGTCTCACGCTCTGCTATGCATTCTTCATTGCAGCCATAGTTATCAACGGAATCAGGGATGCAGTGGGAGAGAAATGGGCTAGGTTCATCCCAGTTCCTATGGCTATGGCAATACCTTTCTATCTTGGAGCATATTTTGCCATTGATATGTGCATTGGAAGCTTGATACTTTTTGTATGGGGTAAGGTAGACAAGGCAAAAGCTGATGCATTTGGACCTGCAGTAGCTTCTGGTTTGATTTGTGGGGATGGGATTTGGACTTTGCCAAGCTCAATTCTTGCCTTAGTTGGAGTGAAGCCACCAATCTGCATGAAATTTCTGTCCAGGAAAACAAATGCAAGAGTGGATGCTTTCTTAGGTTCTTAGTATCCCTTTCTCTGAGTAAGATGCATTCTTGTTATGCATTTACTGATTTCACTTGCATATATTTTGTGTTTCTATTCTAGCAATGCTGTCCCAGAAATAAATTTCCTAGTTGTTTACTGCAGTATCTGAGACTTAAGAGGTTGGAACATTTTTACAATCTACTCAAACATGGTCTCTTCTTTTACATGTGTAGGAACTTCAACCCAAGGGGAGAAAGTAGGAAACCATACTGGTTGCAGTAGGTCATTATGATCTAAAATGCTTCAAAAACTCACAATGTTCACCTAAAATTCTCTTAGACCTCACTTAAATAACTTGATGCTTTTATGAGGATTTTTCTCCATTGGAACAATCAAACAAGGGGTGATTGAAAATTTAACAAACTATAAGGTTAATATATGTCAAATAGATTAATTTAATATATTTACATTCATATTATGTTTAACATTTAAGATGTAATGATAAATTATCTTATTAATTACTAATAATACATTAATTTATATTTCTTAAATTAGTATGATAATAAATCGAGATTTCATCAAAAATTTATTTATCATTATACAATGATAATAATAAATAACAAGATCAATTATTCATATTCTATTTATAACTCATAATTTATAAATAATTAATAACTAAATCAATTGACTTTTATTACTAATAAATAAAATTATAAATTCTTATTATTTTGTAGATTTATTATTATCTAGTAGAGCAAACCCTAAATAAAAAGATGAACTGACCTATCTTATTTAGAAAAATATAGAGAAAAACCTAAAGAAAAAGAAAATATAAAGTCCTAAACAAAGACTAGAAGTATGGGATGATTTAAAAAGGGAAAATCGTAGGTTGTAATAGTTTCGCAAAGATCTCCGATTTTACCGTAATTGCTTGTAACTATATCTGTTGGTTACTTGATATAAAGCAATTGTATCAGTAACTGTTATTTTTTTCAACACAAACGAAAATAGAAAAATAAATACAAAATTAAACAAATCAACATCAATATTTGTTAATGCTATTCAGTATAGCTTGCCTACATTTACGAGGCTTTCATCCAGCTTAATTCTTTCACTAACTACAATAGTTTTATACAAGGCTTTTTTAAGCCGAAACCACCCAACCTTTGACACTATCCCTCTTCTTCACAACTTGTGACAAAAATTTATATCTAATAGTATGACTATTTCGTATTATCCTCAACAGAGGATTTTCTCAAATAATGTTTAATGATAACGAAACAAAATAAACAACTCAAGTGATTAAATAAAATTCAATAAAAACGAAAACACTTGAGGAAAAAAAAAATTTCCCTAATATAATGTCGCTTCGTCAACGAAAGATTAGGAAGTTGTCTACCAAGAAATTAGTTGTAAACCTCCAATATTGTCACTGGAGCATCCCACGCACAACAAAAAAAATCACCAACAAAAAACAAACGTTTCTTCACCGAAACGTTGCACACAATGGAGCTATAATCACACGAAAATTTCTGAAGTTTTCACTCAAAAATTTAGCAACAACGACTATCCATAATGGTCACATCTAACCCCAAAAGATGCAGCTGTAAGATTGGATGACATCCCTTTGAAATCAGCATATTAAAACAATAACTCAACAGCCCAGAAAATTCATGTCTAATTAAGAAAAATGCAATTGCAACTATAGATCAATAAAGCACCCAATTGCTTACTGAAAATACAAAGAAATGCACCTACATAATAGAACACTTTTTCTGCACATTTTCCTTAAAAAAAAACAGCACACATTTAGTCCATAAAATCTCATTAAACCTAACAGGAACACAGCTACAAATCTGGACAAAATCACCCAAAAATCAGCTATAAAAAATCACTCAAAATCATCAAAAACCCAACTACACACACACTAAAACTTCAACACGTTTTTCCTCTAAAAGAAAGATTATATAACTGTCCAAAAATCTAAGTTATGCACATGAAACATAGTAACAAAGATTGCTCAAAATCACTATTGTTTCTTCCCTTTTTTCGAAAGAAAAGGAGGATCCGGACAAAATTGACGAAACGGAATAACACATATATATAACAAACTTTTGGCAAAACATTGAGAATCTTTTGAATCACGATATTACTTGATTCAAAAAGTTCTCATAAATGCCAAACATATGATTTATCATTCATGGACATTGGTAAAATCCTTCCTTTTAGTTTAGTAGCATAATGTGCTATGTTGATTCGGTTCGGCATCTACCGAAAAAAGAAAATCAATGAAACGAAAAAAAGAATAATAGTCTAACCATATGGTAATATAATACAAGAAAATAGAGATATCTTTTTTAGTCTTAAAAAAAAGAATTGATTGAGCAGTTGACAGATCTTGCAAAGCAACGAGTTCTATAAAAACTTTTTCAGATTTAGATTCAAAGTATTAATCAATCTTG
>JANITW010000007.1:1351018-1363422 GCA_027564335.1 Erythroxylum williamsii
CCTTAACCAAACAGCTCACTGACTCCAGTTTCTGTTCTGTTCAGTCCTGTTCTGTTTCGCCTCCAGCTACTGAAGACTGCAACCATACGGACAGTAAAAGCACACAGAGGAACGGCGGGTCAAAGGAGGACCCAATATTTAATAAAAAGGATTCCTACTCACTCCATCATCATGTCTCTGCTCAATGAACACTATCTTCATGTTATATTAGTCCACGTAGCATGCCAATTATTATCAAATTCCTAACTTTCTTAAAACCAACACTTTCTTTGTTATTCATTCACGGTCTTCGATTATTTTTTCGTGCTTCTTCCTCTATTTTTGTTAAATTCCATTATTTTTCTTGCTTCTACTTCCATCTTCATCAATTTAGACTATTCTTCTGGCAACTTTGTCCTCCAATTGCGACTTGTTTAGAGGATTTGCTGTACTGTGGTTTCAAAGGTACAATAATCTCATATTTCATTTTACTTATTTATTGTTTATTGACATTGTCTATGAATAAAGAATAATTTTTATATTTATAGAGCTCAAACTCTTCTCTATAAAGGCAAAGATAGTGGAGGAAGGTGGTGTCCCTTATGGTCCCTTGTGTTTTAAAATACAAAATTAAAGGTTCGTGGTCCAATACATGCAATGTGTTATTCTCTCAATTCCTTAATTTATCTTTGAGAGCCGATATAATTTTTTTAGTTGAATGTTGTAACTCGACAAGAATTTGTAACGCTATTTTAACTTAATTAAGTTGGTCTTATTTTGCATGAATAAAATTGTGTTTATTTATGACTTGCTAGTAAATATGCTTGTTTATCTTGAAGGTTCGTTTACATGGTGACAACATATGACCATCAAAGTCTTAATTTTTTCTGTAGTAACTAAAAGGGAGTTCAAAAGATATGTATAGAAGTTAAGGTTATCAACATCATATTAGAAAGAGAAAGTAATAGGAGGAAAATTATCAATCAACTGTCATCATAACGGGGAAAATGATGCAGAAAAGGATGGCATTTCTATATTAATTTGTTCTTATTAGTTTAAGGTTTAAGTTTCCTAAAGAAAAACAAGAAACCCTAGGGTCTCAAAACTTTATTTATGTGTGTGTGTGTGTGTGTTTTATATTCTTTTTATTTTTATAAATTGAAGTTTGTATTGATATGACCAAATTAGATTCCATTGTGTTTTATTTTTCTGTGACTAGTAGTTATTAGTGACCAATGAGTGTTATAATAAAAGTGTAAGTGTAATTTGATGTATATTTCTTTTGTTCAACCGTTTTACTTTTCACAATTTATGTTGTTCAAAAGATGAAAGTTAATGATTGGTTTAATTAATTTTACAATGTGTAAGTTGATGAAATACCTAAGGTATATGTATGTCACAAGATCTTAATTGAAATGAAAAAAAAATTAATTATAGAATGACATCAATAAAGCTTTATATTAAATTTAAGATCAATGAGGTTTGTAACTGGTGTACAATAGAAACAAATATTAATTTGCAGGTAGAAGTTAAAGAGTTAATTAATTTTAAGTTAGAAACCTAAAAAGTTGTTACAATTATATAGTCTTAACCATTATGGTAAAAACCAATGAATAAGGAAGCTACAAAGCTTATATAGACAAAGTGAAGAGAATTAGATGAAATGAATGTGAAAGTGCAAGACGGGTTAATCTAGATTAGGGATTTGATTAACACAAAGGGTTAGTCTGTGTGGTTTTTCTAGCATGTGGAGTCTATCTTATAAAAATCTTGTAATAGCTATTTATTAGGGATTTGATTAATATAAAAGGGTTTTATTAGTCTTTGCTTATTCAAACTTATCTACTCAATATAATATTTTTTTAGTACACTTTAGTGAGGTAGAAGTTTTTGAGAAATATGATAAATGCTAATAGTCACGACCATTTCCTTTTACATTTTCAAAAGATGATAAAGGTTAGGCTCACCATATGGTATGTATCATTTGAACTTTCAATATAGTTGATGAACATTAGTTAATCCATATGATTTTTCTTTCAGTTGTGTATTGTGTTGTTTTCTTGCAATATGGTTTATATACATATGTTATTTTTTATAGTATAGACTTTTTTTTTCATTTATCTATATAAGATGGCAATAAATGGAAGAGCTAGTATAAGGTTATTTCACAATTGACATTTTACTTAAGAAGATACACTAAATTATATAGGTAAGGCACCATAATTTTTTTACAATATGGACATAAATTATGTGGTTTTAAGAGAGGCATGTGAAATGGGTTCTTTATTAGGCTATAAAAATATTATTAGTGTATGGTATTTGATTCCTGATAAAGGGTTAAAAGAAGGCTTAAGGAGGTTAAAGTCTAATCAAAGAGTATTAGATTTGATTAAATTGTTAGAGGTGTATTGATATAATCGATATTTATTTGGATCATGTAGATGAACCAACACTAGTTGTATCAATGTTAATGTGGCATGATAATTGACATAAAAATGAGATTCTTGTAGATTTGGGAGGTAATATTGGAGTTGATTTAGGATGTGATAGTGGTGTAGAAGTTGATTTGGAAGGTGACACTAGAGTTTATTTGGGATCTGATAGTGGTGTGATGATTTGGGAGGTGATAATGGTGGTAGTGTTGATTTGGGAGGTCATTGTGGTGTTGGTGTTGATTTGGGAGGTTAAATTGATGTAGGTATTAGTTTGGGCAGTAAAACTGATGTTGGAGGGGACGTGGGAGGTAATATTGATGTTGGTGATGATTTGAATGATGGAGGTGATTTAGGAGATGAAGAATAAGCTATTAGTGATTATAAATTAGGTGATTATACTAATTTTGATATGGGTGCTCTTAATGGAGGTGAGTTGCATGCTTAAACTTTAGGTGAATTGGGTGTTCCTAACGAAGGTGATTTAGGTGCTCCTAATAAAGGTGAATTTGGCTCAGATTTTAACATTAGTACTGATGCAAGCTATGAGATAATGTACATTAACTCTTATAATTCTAGTGCTTTCTTATCTAGTTAAGAAAATTCCAATGCTGAAGAACTAAATACTACTTTGAGGAGACCTAATGAAACTAATGTACATGTTTCTGGAGTTATTACAAGTAAATGGTTGTTGAAGATGATGTTTGATCAAGCAAAAAACTTTAGAGATGTGGTTTATGAGTGTGTGATATCAATAATATTTAACTTGAGTTTCAAGAGATATAAAGCAAAAAGGATAAGATATGGTTGCACTGAAAGTCATCTGTTTGAGTTATATGGTTCGTTTAATAGAAAAGACAAGTGTTTAAGGTTCAAAAATTACAATCTAAAGCATACATGCAATCCAATAAAAAAGCAAAGGTTGGTTACATCTAATTTTATTATGAGAAATTTCAAGGAAAAAAATCCTAGACAAGTTAAGCATTAAAATTAAGAAATTGGTTGAAGAATGTAAGGAGAAAATAAATTTATATGTTAATTACAGCATATCCAACAATGCAAGGAGGAAGGTTTTTTAAGTAAAAGTAAAAGAGCAGTATAACGAATATGGAAAACTTTATGGTTATATTTCTGAGTTGAAAGAAATGAATCCATATTCAATAATCAAGCTTCAACTTAAAAAGGTTGAAGATAAGTTGGTCTTTAAGAAAATGTATATATGTTTTGATGCTATAAAGAACGAGTGGAAAAAGTTATGGCCTGTAACCAGTATGGAAAGTACCAAGACAACTTCTAAGTGCCATAGGAGTTGATGGCAACCGAAGCATATATCCAATTGTATGAGCAGTTTTTGAGGTAAAGAATTGTAATGATTGGAAATGGTTTATAAAACAATTAGCCATTGACTTAGGGCTTGAAGATGGTGAAGAAATAACATTGATTTTTGATATGTAAAAGGTAATTCATCCAACTAAAGGTAATGTATACATACATTTACACTTATGAACACTTTTGTCTTATTATTAATTTGTAAGGACTTATATGAGTCACGAATGATATATTTCTCTCTCCCACATTTAGAATGTGTACAAGGCATATTTATCACAATTGGGTGGGGAAAGGATAGGAAAAGAAAGCATTTTGGAATTATATGTGCGCAATATTCCTTTAAGAATTTAATGATAGAATCATCAAATTAATCCAAATTGCACTAAGATATGTACAAAACTTGTTTAAATAACCCAGGGAAACATATAATAAAGCTTTCCAAAGTGTTGATTCTAATTGTCCAATTGTGGGCAATAGCAAAAGCAAGACATTTAACTTTTGGATTTTTGTGGATGAAGATCACCTTATTATCAACTTATTAGAGGTTATTAGAACCATGCTAATGAAGAGGTGTTCTAACCTTCAGGAGCAATGGGGCATATCACCTAAAGTGATCAAAAAATTGAAAATGAATAAAATGAATTTAATAAGATGAAGTTATTTACAAGGATAAGAAGTGTGAAGTGACTAATAAAGGTGACACACATGTTGGCCAATTGGGATTGAGAAAACTTGCAATTGTAGGATATGAGTAAGTATCCTTATAACCATGAAATTAGTGCCATTTTCCATGACAAGCAACAAGCCGAGACATATAGATCTTTGAGAAAGATTCATGGAAGTTTATGAGTATCTTACAACAAAATAGAGGAAAAAATCATGGCCATCAAACACTCATCAAGAGATACATCTACCTTTGGAAAGAGTTATGCATAATAAACCTAAGAAGAATAAGAGAAAAGATAAAATGAACCAAAGAGAGTGAAGAATCCTCATAAGCTATCATAAAAGGGGTAATTCAAACTATGTGGCAAATATGGTAAAAATGATCACAACAAGAGAAGTTGTAAATTTAGTCTTCTTCCTTCCAGTCAAGTTAAAGCTGAGGTATGTAATTTAACATTAATTTATTTCTTTTTCAGTAAATGCTAATTGATGATATGTTACTATTAGACAATCAACTATACATAATGAAGATTCAACATCAATAACAATCTTGTATCAATTCCATTCATTAATTCCAGTAGACAATCTTTTGAAGTAAGTGGAACTAAGGTTAGTTTGACACTAGTATCAGTTTACCATATGTCATTATTCATGTTTATTGTTATTTTTGTATTTATTAGAATAAATTATTATTTTAACCCTGTAATAGTTATTTGAATCAACACTACCATTAAAGAGAAATAGAACATTTGGATTAGTTGATCTAAACATTTTCTAACTATCATTCCAACCAAAAGGGTTAAGGTGGAAGAGTACCTATGGCATCACATCATAAAAATTGTAAGACCAAGTTTCTAAATAAATGATTGTTAAAAATTCAAACCAACAAGTAATTAATATTTCAATTGGAAGTTGATAAAGCATGAATGATAATTAGTTATGCATTGGTTAGTTTATAAAGAATTCTGGTTGGATCCCTCATTTTTCAAATGAATAATTGTCAAATATGATACTAATTAATATAAGAGGTTATACTTGATTGGATCCATTTTTTTATATTTTGTATATATTAGTTAAATTAGCACTTTGGTTTGACATAAACTTGATTAAAACTCTTTAAAAAGTTCCTCCATGCTTATTTTAAAGATCAAGAGATTTTTCTTATAAAATCAAAAGTAAAATTTCTTTTTACATCCTTTTATTCAATTTTAAGAAACTATAATATGATGCATTTGAAAAAATTACTATAAATGATTTTTAAGAACTTTTAAGAGATTTATAAAATTGAGGTGATAGTGAAAAGTAAAAGTTATCGCACTATATTAAAAACAATAAATTGGAAAACACTGAAGGCCATAAACAAAGTTTTGTTGATAAAGAGAACATGGAAACTATTAAGAAATTAAGGTGTATGCAATTAGAATATAATTTTATGAAAGTAAGAAATAATAAGAACCAATAAGAGAATCTTTAATAAGGTTTGACTAATTAGGTGTGCCTATGTCATTTGGAGCTAAGAGTGATTGATTTATTATCAGACAATAACTCTTTACCTTCTGAAGATTACAAATTTAATTAATATAAATACTAGGTTTATACAAGTATAGTTTATTATAATCTCTAATTGATATAATTAAATAAAACGTATCCCTTTATCAAACTCAACCTAACTTAAATTATGATTTTAATAAGTCTTAGAATCCTTCTAGAAATTGAATTCCACTAAAAATGTGTTTTTCCCCTTTTCTTAGGACAATTATTTTTAATTTTTAACCTAACAAATTTTCTTTCTTTTTTTTTTCAAGAAATTTGTAGTTAGGAGATTTTTTAAAAACTTATTTTCACTTTGCTCATACTCTTATTTTTGTTTAGGTTATTGCTCATTAGCTTATAAACTTAGTGAGCCTTTATTTTACGCTTTAACTTTAGCGAGGGTACTATTTTTGTCATTTTTTCGGTAAGCCTTGGTTAAGAATTTCCAGGTTATTATTAATTGGCTTTACCCTTGAAAGGAAATTTCCTCACCTTTTTAAAAAACTATTTTCTTCCTTTATTTTTATGAGTTGATGAAAAATTAGTTTCACAATTGCGAAATTAAGGAACATACTTGTAGAAGATAAAGCAATAACCTTTGTTTAATTTTCTTAGTCAAAGCTAACAAGGAATCTAAAGTAAGGAATGTATTCTTTGAGTTTAAGGGATGTTTTCAATTGAAGCCATGTTCTTTGGTTATGTAATAACATATTGGTGTGTTGGAGTTAAACCCCTTTTCATAAGGAATTAATAATGATCTTAAAAGTTTACTCCTCTTTTTAATCTTTACATTTTGAGGGAAATAAGTCATTAACAACTTTTGTCTTACATGAATTTCTTCCTTAGTTTGAATAGTATTTATGCTCCTTGTTTGCTGAATAAATTTATTTGTAAATTTTAGCCATAATATTAATTCTTTAACCTAAGGTAATTGTATTCAAATAATCTCTGTAATTTGTTTAGGGTTTATCACCACTGTCATGGCCTAAACTTCTAAGGCTTCCTTTGATAGCCTTGAAGCTTCTTATGAAATGAGAAAAGCTACTTCTACATGTAATCACTCCCTTATTATCATAATAACACGTCTTAGGAAAGACAAGAACACACTAAGGAATATTAGGCCAACTAACAATAGGGTTATTCATGAGACATTTTAGTCTTCAAATTTTACATCATTTAGATGTTTATGCATCTATATAGCATTGAATCAAGCAATAAAAAAATCAAATTGGAAGAAGATATGAATAATCATTTACAAGACATTTAATGGATACTTTTGAGGATGTCTAAGTATTCATTCATAAATATTCAACATTCGAAATTAACATCTATAATGCAAAATTGTTCATATAAGAAAATATCTGTAATTTAACATATGCCAAATTTAAGTGAACTTTTCAAATGCATGAGTGCTCTATATAAAAAATACTTATTTTTAGGACCTAGAATGAAATAGATAACAAGTAAAAATGAAAGAAAATAATATTAGAGGGATTAATAGGATTGTTGAACAAATCCAATTACCCTCAAGCTTATACTTTTACTACTCTAAATCTACTAACTCAAGATAAATATGTTGGTACAAGATTATTGTTGATGTTCAATCTACTCGCTTCCAACTTTATTCACCTGTATTTTAGAAAATATATGACTTTAGCTTAGAAGGAGGCATAAGTTACAAACAAATGCTTCTTAGTCCCATTCTAATATTCACATGTCAATTCTATCTTGTACCAACAAATATTGTGAAGTCTTAAATCATTTTCTAAGTATAGGCATAATTATGTTTTGGCTTAGAAGTAACTTGTAGAGTTCTTTTAAAGTAATTGACCTTAATGGTAAAGAATCCTTCTTGATCCTCTAACCTCCTTAATTTTGTTACCTTTCTTATAGTTGTTTTTGTTGGCCATATTGGCTTTATTATCCCCAAGTGTGATTTACAGATGGGGTATAACCGGACTAGATTTAAGGAAATGGTTGTTGTGACTAGAAAAGTGGTTTAAATGGTAGAGGGTCTAGATAAATAGGGCAAGCCTGGAAAATTTTCATTTGAAGAGCATAAGGCATTGGCAATAGAGGCACATGATGATAAGTATATGGGAATTAAAAAGGTGGACATTAACTAGAATTCGCTCCTTATCTTGATTGTTCCTCTTATAATTAAATCTTGTTTGATGATGAGTGGCAGACGCTACTTCTACTTAGTTGGCTTATTATTCTTTCTTTTTTTAGAAGGGATTTCTAGTGAGTTGGATATTTATTTCAAAATTTCCTTTCCTAATTGCATTATCTAAGACCCTATATTGGATTACCAACTCATTTAAGGGGTATTTAAAAATTTCCATAACTTCTCATAAGATAACTTTTGAAGAGTCTATTATTTTTGAAAAATAATAGACTAACAAGTCTAACATTGTCAATATGTGTAGCCAACTTACTAAAAACATTCTTAAATAAGCTCTTAGGTTTAAATTCCTATTATATTTCTCAAATTATAGCATCTTAAATTTCCAAGGTGATCAAAGATTTAATAAATGTAACACTTACAATTATTTGCACCATCTTTTTATACTCTTGTACTAAGACAGTCACTTTTTCCTCTAATTGACTTTCTTGGTCACCTTAATGATTAAATTTAGATATGAAAAGTTAAAGATTGTCAAATTCAGCAAAACCTATTCAAGTATCATAGCATACCAAGTATAAAGAAATTAATCTTTAGGGAATGTCAACCTTTATTCAGTGTAATTAATAAGACAATTGATAGCTACCAAAGTAAGTTCATATCCTATACATAAAGAATGTAGCTTTGATCTTTGTCCTTAACATAACCTCTAAAGTTATTGTCTCATACTGCTAAGGAATTTAGTTAAAACTATTGAGAAGATAATAAAGAATTTCCTTTAGTTTGGTGATATAAGAAAAGAAGAAGCATCAATGGTGAAATGGTAAGATATTTCTATTCCAAGGCAAGAAAGGAGATTGGGGTTTCTTAGTCCATGTTATGAACAAATGTTAATCATCAAGATGATCTAAAATTTGTTCAATCACAAAGAATTCATATGATAAGATGGATGGACTCTCAATATTTAAAAGGCAATTTGAGTAGAAGGTGTAGCAGAACAAAATGATACCAGTTTTACATTGTTCATGTAACAAATCAATGGTTCCTCCAGTCAAGTTCTAAATATGAAATGTTTTACTACACATTTCAGGGAATAAGTTTGCCATGAAATAGTCTCATATGTGAAAATGTAATTAGATACAAATTTGTAACTCAGTTTAGAAAAATTTGTCCAACCTCCAAACTCCAAACATGACTAGTGATATCTAAATTGTAGTCTTCTCTGCAAGGTCTTACTCATAAACAGTAGTCATGTCAACTATCCTCTACATTTCAAAAAATATCTCAAACTTAAACTACCGATGGATAAATACTGACCTAGTTTGGCTCTCCCATGCAGTAATTACTATAGCTAAGAAATTTCTCTGTTAGTCTTGAGAACAAATCAATAATTCTCTTACATAACAAGTATGTCACTCTGTGTAGATAGAGTTGACCCAATCCTAATGTCATGCGAAAGATTTTTATTTTTCCAAAAGTAGTGAAGAGAAGCAGCTGAGTCCCTGCATGTTCTTACTTTGGGACAACAGAGACCAAATAAAGGTAGACTGGTGGGCCTCCTTCTAGTCAATTTTTGACCAGGACGCATGTTATAACATAGTTACAAACAACATTTTGATTGATACATGGTTCACACTATTACTAAACAACAAGAATAATCAATTTCTAAAACTATATATATGTTACTTTGCTAAGTTTCGAGTTTAGAAAAGAAAAATATTTATAGAAATCGAAAAACATGAGTTAGGATTACCTGCAACACCCACTTCTCTTTCCAGAATTTTGCTCCTTACTAGGAACTATAATACTAGTTCCCTTGAGAAGGCCTAAACTTCCATTCACACCAGGCTCATCATTGGCAAGTAGAGTTTTCTTGCTCATTATCCTATAAATCTCCGTTAGCACTGTCAAAAATGCAGTTTCAACATTTGTGGCCTCAAGAGCTGATGTCTCCATGAAGAAGAGGTTCTCTCTTTGAGCAATTTCTTGGGCATCTTCTTGAGGCACAGCTTTAATTCTTCCTAAGTTGCACTTGTTTCCAATCAGCATTATCACAATATTCTTATCTGCATGCGCTCTCAATTCATCTAGCCATCTTGCCATGTTATCAAATGACTGATGCTTTGTCATATCATAAATTAACATTGCTCCTACTGCTCCCCTGTAGTAAGCACTTGTCACTGCCCTATACCTATGAATAGAGAAAATAAAATAGGTTTAAAGGTAGTAAACTAAAAGAAAACTAATGAATAATAACATTATTTCATCTTAATTAGTTTGGAAGCAACTTATGATCTTGGATCCGCATTTGTTAGAGAGCCTAATGAAAGGCAGGGACCAACTACATAAACTATCTTGAAAACCAAAGCCAAACAGATGAAGTTTTTTTGACCATGCAATTTATTGTAATGGATGCTCAATGGCTTTTAGGAGAAGTGCCCAAAGCTATTTTTTTTTTCAAGATATATCAGCTTCTTAACAAGACATCAACTGCGATGAATGAAATATATGCTTCAGAAAGCATCTTTACATCTTCTCTTTCTGGTTAAAAAGAGATTCACATTTACTGAAAAGCATCTTCTATATATGTAATTAAAAATGGCACTAAATTCACAAAAATGTTGCTTCCAAGCACCTTTCATAGTGAGCATAGCAATAAAAGAAATTTTAGTGACCCCATTTCATTTGGACCATCTGTTCTTTTATTCAAATTGATCAGAATGTCTTGTAGTATGACAATAGTTAATGATGGTTTAAGGTCACAAATTTTTCCTGCAATATCTTTCGATATGATGCCTATGGATGAGGGATAGCTTAACAAAGGAAATAGTCCATGAAGAGAATTCACTCTGTTCAGAGCATTGTGTGAAGAAAATACAATGGTAAATAACAAGGGATTCAGAAATGTAGCAAGAGTTAGCCTGCTGTTTATAGGGTGACTAGAGGAAATCAACTTTATCAAGTAAAATGGCTACCAAAACAAAATGGATTTTATTCTCTAAAATCACCTTATGAAATTGTTTGCCGGAAAGATCAAAAACTTGATTTCTTGAAATTTACTATGTTCTTGATTTCTTGAAATTTACTATGTTTGATATGATACAAAGGCATAGTTTTGTTACATGGCTAATAGTAAGAGACTCCCCTAAAAGACAGATTCCCTAAGAGAGGGAAGCAAGTTGACTCTCTTTCCATTCCATGTCTAGGAGGAGAAAATCAAGAAGCCACCTATTTTTTAATGCTCATAGTCAAATGCTATGTGGAAAGTTATGTTGACGAAGAAGGGACATAGGCAAATTACTAACAGCAATGGTGATCTGAACTAGGAAAAGATTTAAACTATATAAAAAAGATATGCAGTAGCAGTTGTTAGAATAATTTTCTATTTGAAAATTTATCATATATGGAGAAAGAGAAACAGAAGAATCATTGAGGCGGGAATACTTCATAAGATTCTATTTGGATAACTTGCATCCCGCAACTTGCTAATAGTAGTTTTATAACTTTGTATTTGAGGTCAGCTATAGTGTAGGAAGAGCATATGCTGATTGAGAAATTCCGGCATTCAACCAAAATAGAACGCATATGTAGATTTACATTTGATATAAGCCCTGTATATACAAGAATTTTACAACTTAAGTTTTTTTTAATGTTCCAATATGCAGAAGCATATCTTGAGATAATTACACGAAGAATGAGATATTCTGGAAAATAAAATTGTCTTCAAAATTATTTTGCTAATATTGCATTAAACTATGCAGTAAAAATCACAAATATTGGAACAATAGATTTCTTACTGAGTGACGTAAACTAGATTTAAAGTAACATAATTAAATGAGGTGCAGATTGGTGATGGATCTTATCATCTTAGCAAAGTTCTGTAACTCTTAAGGCAAAATAGAGAAAATCACTAAAATAAATCAGAACTTTTGCAACCTAGTAAAATGTTTTCAATAAAAACTAATAATTTCATAATGATGTTAAACAAAAAATATAAAGTTACTACATTCAGAACCTTCATGTTAAGAGAGTAAAGCCCGCCCATTTCAACTTCTTTACCTTCCATATAACTAAACTAATGCTCTTAACTTCCACTTTTCTTAATCCAGAACCACAAAACAGAATTCAGATATTATTTCCAATTTCTGATATATAACTTGTGTAGCAATTCTAGAAGAACATAGTCCTGATTCACTTCTACTCTTAGCTCTCACTGAGCACTAAATAATGTTTTCTTCCATATATCATGAGCATCAAGGCCCGATTGTAACATCCCACCCCCGACAGGAAGGGTAAAATAGTAAATTGGCATAGGAAGAGATTGATAGGGATTTATTCGT
>JANITW010000007.1:1430359-1444795 GCA_027564335.1 Erythroxylum williamsii
TTTAGCTATGTTATGTATTGAGAAGGATATGTTGGACAATATTGATCTTGATAATATTATTAATGATTTTGCATCTAAAAATGCACGAAGAAATTGTTTTTCATAAATCATGATCCTTTGTATATTTGTTAGTGTAATTTTCTTAGTATTTTGCAATCTAATATTGTTGTTTGATTGCTGCTATTGCTATTTTGATGCTACTGTTACTATTTTTAGTTATTTTATTATTAATGATATTTGTAAGATATTATTAATTGATGTTATAATTATTTAATATTTAGTTGAGTATGTAGACTTATAAATTGAGTAATTTATATTTCATACAAACATGTAAATTTAAGTATATTTTTATTTTATTAACACTTTATTTTTATTTCGGCCGGGACGTATCAAGCGATAAGAACGGCTTGGTCTTGATGTATATTGTAGCCGGTTATCTTCAGATGTCAGAATTATAATTCACAGTCCACCGTTAAAACTTGAGGCTAGCAAGCCTCTTTCCTTGAATTAGGCTAAGAAAGTGACGAAGGGGCCTATTGAAAGCCTCCTTCAACTGTCCTGTTTCAGACAATTCGCCAAACCCGACAAATTACAGGCAGCTTGAGAGCCGCTTGCCTTTGTACAATTAAGTTGCTAATAATTGAATCTCGGACCCAGATGCCAAACCTTAGCAACCGCAACAGAGACCCTTCCACTTCATGTAAGCTCAACTTGGCGAATTGGATTGACCTCTGCGACTGGAACGTCCCCAAGGGGCTTGCTTTTGGACAGCTTGGTTTCGACACGAGTGGGTCATTGTTCTGCTTCGGTCTGATAGATATCCGACCGTCCATGTACTATCTAATCTTCGATTCCATTGGATAAAATCTTAAAACTCAGTTCACGTTTTCGTTTTTTTTTATATATATATTTTTTAATTTTCTAAAGACTCCATCAAATGTACTTGTAATTTTGTAAAAACGCATAGTATCCTTTCGTCCAACAACTTGGAAGGCGACGAGGTTGGGAAAGTGACTTCTTATCTCGTACGGACCCCACTCTTCTGAACATCAAATCCCAATTAGACACGTGTCCCAATGTTATAGGATACAAGGAGATAAAGAGAGAGGCCTGTCTGTCATTCCAGGAAATTTCACCAGTTTTTTCCTGAAAAGTCACCGATTGTTTTTTAATATATGGGTTTTTAAGTTTTAATGAAACGAGGACCGACGCAGGAGGGAGGCCCATGTCACGTGGATGGCACCTGGAGTGAGCCATCGCAGGGCGGACATTCTCCTGGTCCTGCTCATGGGATTTATTATGCGGATTTTGGGGTTGGCCCAAAATCTCTTGTGGTCCGACAAAATTTAATAACTTCTTTTATTACAACTTTTGGTTATCCAATATTCAGATATGATCTTAATTATGTTCATATCTTACGATCTGTTGAGAGCAAGTTGACGACTTTAAGATAAGGTGGTCGAGTTAAACTGTATTTAAAGCATTTGCGGTTATTAAATTTAAAAATCCTTTAAATTACATTTAAAATAATAGATAAAGAAATTCATCGTTAAACTTAAAGATGGTAAAGTTCACTTGTATTTTGACATTTATAAGATTACATATACTAAATATGGCATAGTTCCCTTGTATTACGTAAACATCAACTCTAATGCACCCATGAACTAACTAAGTTATGCTTTAACTTAGTCATAAATAATGACCTTGTTAACGTGTCAGTTGAATTTTTGGAAATATGAACCTTTTCTAAAAAGATCTATAATAATAGTAAAATCATTTGAACCCAACCCAACCTGACCTGACTTGGTCCGGAGTCAACAACCTTAGCCAAAGTTGACTAAGCTTTAGGTCAAGCTCAAGCTTTTATTTATAAAAATTCTTGAACTTTAGGTTGGATTCATGTACGGGTTTAACAGTCTCACCCGTTGGACTTAAACCCTAACTAAAACTAAAATAATATTGTTTTATCGTTAAACAAAACTATATCATTTACTTAATAATAAAAGACATTTATGGGAAGGAGTTCAAAGTCTGACTAGTCAAATTTAATCCTAAAACCTCAATCTTTTAGTAGATTTTTAATTAAGACAAAGACCTAAATACTTTCGCCTCCTTATCTTTTGGTTCCAAATTCCCGTATTGAAAGTGAAAAGAAAAGTTGGAGGAAGGTGATTATAAATAAAGCACTTGAGTCTTTGTCCCAATCACACATCTTCCAAAGAGTTAGAGTTTTGAGCTTGACTTGCCTAATTGAGCTTTAGAACATTTAATATATTTTTAAAAATAGTTAAGCTTTTGGGCTTGAGCATGTTTAAATGGACTTTAGGCTATTTGATATTTTTCTAAAAAGGTTGGACTTTTAGGGCTAACTCAACCTAATTAGACTTGACTCGGTTTGATTGGGCTTTATTCTAATTAAAGCCTGATCAAGCCTAAAATTAGTCCAAGTTGACTAGACTCGATTAGGATTTTGACTGAACATGTGCTTTAAAAAAAATTCAAGCTAGACTCAGATCATAGGTGACCCAAGCTCGGCTCGGTCAATTTCCGTTCCTAATGATCTATCTAGATGCTATCAACTCCCTAGTTGTTATTAAACCTAACATTATCCACCAAAGCACCTACCCATCTATCCTTCTCATGACTATCTATAACCTCCTAAAGGTTAGTTGGATCCAAGGATGAAAAGAATGGATTAAGCAGGCCTAAAGTCAACAGGTTAAATTTGAGATGCCTTAATCTCAAGCTTGTGAGAGTTAGTTCGGCTTAGCCCAATCAAACAAATTAAACCAATTTAGACAAAACGACTTTGTTTTATTCAGTAACTTCCAAATGACCTTATTTTCACCTTAGTTGGATCGGATCCTGGACTGCTCAAATTTGTGTCGAGTTTGGATACAAAAAATTAGGTTAGGCTAGCCATAGTTGGTCAATAAATAGGTTGGGATACAAAAAATTAGGTCGGTCAATAAATATAAAAAAGAAATCAATATAAATAAAATGCTAAGGCTTTAGGGTACAATTATGAGGAATTTCAACTATCAAGTAAAATTAGCTATCAAGGTCGAAATAATAATTTAGCTAAGATATCTATGTCCTTTCTCACTGTTATATTGGTATATCAAATTAAACAATTACCACCTAAAGATTAATTAAATAAATTTTATTTAGAATAGTTATTATGTTAGTTATCATAATAGTCTAGGATATCTTTATTACTAAAATAATAGTATTTATTCTCTGAATACATGGAATACATTTCTCCTTCCAGTATTTTATTTAATCTCCTAAGATTGATATATGACTGCTAAGCATAAATTCAATAATCAAGCTCAAAGAGAATAAATTTAATCTAAGCAATAACTAATAATGCATATATAGTTGAAAGACCAACATAATACATCCCTAACCCTAACTAAGGATTTAGTTGCTAAATATAACATAGTTAAAAAAAAAAAAAGAAAAATCCTCACCTGGGGTCATTTCTCTTCATTTCTAATGTTTTGTGCTACTACCAACATGATTCTTAGTCTTCATGAAGCATCCATCTATAACAATGATTGGTCCTAACTCCTTCCACCCCTTTTTATTGCATTGAAACATACATACATTCTTTTAAATACCAGTTTATTTCCCTTTTTAATCTTTTTAAGTTGTTTCTCAATAATGGATCCTAAATTTCTATCTTTTATCTCAGTGATATGACTATTCAACTTTACATACTCATTATTTCCTTCACCTTCTCTTTCAATACTTTCCTTCTAGAAAATTTACATATGCTTGAATCAATAGACAAATTGAATTTCTTTAACCATCTTTCTAACTTTGATGCTTAGTTTGTCAAGGATTTTTTTCCCTTAAACCTCAGATGTATGTTAAAGTTACAAGATGGGGTTGATTTATTAGGTTGCACCTATCCTATGAATTGTATGTTTTAATTTTCAAGAACCTATCATTTATATCAAATGATGCATAAAATTCAAATGGAAAACCAAGAGAGAAATTATACCTAATCATTTTTTACTCTTTATTTTTCAGTCTCAAATCAAAGCCTATTGTAGTTGCCTAGTCAACTATTACATCTTTAAAATGTTTGGCATTGCAAATACTACTGCTTAAACCCAATTTGATTCGTCTATATAAGGAATATGTCTTTTCATTTTACTAAGCCTTCTTAAAGCAACATCTAGCTCTTCTGCACTAGGATACTCCTTACTGGTCAAGAAACTTTCAAGTTCTGATGAATCTATATACATTTCATGATAAGCTTTAACATTAATATAAACTTTAGATTTATAACTTCCTTATGATTTTTATTTTGCTCATATACATATCATCTATATATGAATCTTCCTTATGTTACTTATCATTAAGATCATCATGTTGCCCATCATTTCCATATCTATCTCCATCTTCCTCGTCACCAGTTTCCCCCCATCTCCATATACATTTGTATTGGTTTCTATATTTGTATTGTCATCTACCCTTACCTCTATGTCATATGCATTTGCATCTCATCTTCATCTTCCTCTTCACTAGTTTCCCGTATATCTCCATCCCTAGATATGTAGACACTTACATCTACATATGCATTTGTATTAGTTTTTGCATTTATCTCTCCACTTGTATCAACATTGGCATCTAGCCTTACATCTATTCCACATGCATTTGCATTTACATTTGTATATGCATTTATATTTGCATACTCCACCTCATTCATAAAATTTAAGCCATCAATATGGTCATTTAAAATGACAATATCCATCTATTCATGCCAATTTAACATTAGTAGTACCTCTGATAGATCATCCACATGCTCTAAGAACATATCTGTAATCTTACGTACCTCTAACAAGTTACTCAAATTTGGTGCAATTTGGTTGGACTCCAATTTCCCCAAACTATCAACTTAGATCATACCAAAAAATTAAATATCAAGCACTTACTATATTCTTATAGCCTAATAAAATTCATGTTTCACAAACTTCTCTAAGGATAATATAGTCTAAGTCTACATTTTAAGATATTTTTAGGTTAGGATCACTACAGTGAATAATGTTTCCTTATATGAAATGCCTATCTCCAAACAACCTAATATTACTTTTCTATTAACTGCCATTTTACAACGCATATAACAAAATTTGTAAAGAATTGAAACCAAGAGTACATATAACAAATTTTGTAAAGAATTGACTTCTAATGGGTTAAAGAAATTAGGAATTTAGGTTAAGACAATTAACGTTTGATCCCTACCTTAGGATTTTTAAGATTTTAGAGCTTACTTCGACACTGGTTAGTTACGAATTGAAGAAAATAATACCTAATTATGATGAACCAATTATAAAATATAATAAATTTATTTAAAATATTTAAAAATAACTTAAATGTCAACTTAGACACTATATGAATATATAAACATGCCATATAAGAAAATAGAATGAAAACTTAACATATATTTGTCAAAAAAAATTAATGGGGTCAATGTTAAAGTACTACTGCTTTATACTTTAAAACATTATGGGTTCCTGTGATCCATCTAATAATGTTAAGGAAACAATATGCATAACAAATAATGACAAGGACAAGTTAAATCTTTTAAAAAATCTTAGAGGACAAATCACACCTTTTGCTAAATGCATCTATTCATACAAACTTAGGACTCACAAACTCATACTCGTCTTTTTTACTAAGTTTATTTTTATTGCATATATTAAAATAAATAAAGACTCCTCTATTTTCTAATAATTTGTTATTCACTAAAATGTGTTTATAAAAAAACACCTCATAACATTAACAATAAATTGTTCATAAATCTTCCAATTCATTCTTTTAATAAGTTATTGATAAAACTAAAATCATTCCTTATTCCTTTTTAGATAGTACTTTCGAAGAGTTACATGTATACTAGCCAACTATTCACTAATCCACCTTTGTCAAACCACTCTTCCATAGTTACTACCACAGATTCTACAAGGCTTAATATCATTTTAGGTTTAACAATTTTCTGATTGATGTACTAAGTTTTGAGCATTCAATTTGGAAAGGGAACACCAGAAAGATGTATGGGAAAAAAAATATAAATGTTTGAAGAGAATGCTTATGACTAAATAATTCCTCAAGCTACTTCATAGATAAAATATTGGAAACACTCATCATCTAGTTGCAACTGTAAAAAAGGCTTTAGCATTGATTCGGGAAGAGGTAACTAAAAAACCACATTGCAGGATAATTGAAGCAAAAGAAATACATACTTCTCTTTATGATACATAGATCAATAGTTGAATGGATGAAAGGTAGAGATAGACGTGCCACATTTTTTCACAAATTTGTATAAATAGAATTTCATGCATATTAGTCAGCAATCAAAGCATAATAACTTAAGAGAAGCTAAAATAGAAGGATTTAATTATTTCTCTAACTATATATATTCCCTCACCTATGCACACTCCTTAGTTGATATGCTGAAAAACATTTTATATGGTGGTATAAATTCACAAAAAGCTACATTACTCTCTAAATAGGTTACCAGACAAGATACTGATCAAGTTGTCAGATTGATGAATCCTCACAAAGCTCATGGACCTAATGGGTTCAATATGCTCTTCTTAACTCAAACCTGGCCTTTCCTAAAGAACATGGTATAACGTGTTATCCTAGAATTCTTTGAGAAAAAGAAGTTACTTAAGGAAATCACTAGCATTTTCATCATATTAATTCCCAAAAGTGGTGAACAAAAACAATTTTGGTGACTTCAGACATATAGCATATTGCAATTTAATTTATAGATTATTGCTAAAATTCTAGTAGAAAGGTTGAAGCAAGTCCTAATTAATCAAGTGGATAGTGCTCATGGTGCTTATCCACTTAGTAGAGAAATTGGAGATAATATTTTACTTATGCAAGAATTTGTGAAGAGATATTCCAAGCAGAATGATGGGAAAATTTGCATCTTGAAAATTGATTTGAAAAGGGCATATGTCAATGTTGATTGAAATTTTCTTAGCAACATTATAAAAGCACTGAAGTTCCCATAATGTTTTATTGATTGGATAACCATCTATTTCAACGCTACATCATTCAACATCCTCATCAATGGAGAACCTTTTGCCCCCTTCCATTACCACAAAATGTATTTAAAAAGGTGATCCTTCTTCACATTACCTATTTGCTATTGTAATGGAAATTTTCAATATAATTTAGGAAAGGATTGTAAAGAGAACCAAACATTTCAAATACCGCTCCAATTGTAAGAAATCGATATCACCAACCTAATGATCTAGTCATACTCACTAGAGTGGATAAAACTTCCCTTGCTGCTATTATGAAGACCATCAAGATATTCTCTAGACTGTTTGGTCTTCAAGTTATCACTGATAAATGATCCTTTTGTTTTTCAAAAAGTGTTGAGAGTCAAAGGATCACCGTTAAACACATTACTTGTTTCAAAGAAATGTCTTTACCATTCACATATCTTGGAATTCTAATAATCTCTTCCAGATTGAGCTATGGGAGTTTTAGACCCCTAATGTGCAAAATACAAGACATAATCATAGGATGGAGTATGAAAACTCTCTCTCTAGCTAGCAGAGCGCAATTAATCACAATTGTCTTATCTTTTATCAATATTCACTAGGATACTCATCTTGTCATTCCAATAGTTATGATTAAAACAATTGATAAGTTACTCTCAAAATTTCTTTGGTTTGGCACAAGGGAATGGGACTACGAGGTTGACTTTAAATGTTCCGAAGTATGTAGATCTATGAAGTATAGTGGTTTAAACATAATTCCCTTGAAAACTTTGAATTCGTGCATGCGCGTTAAAAGACTGTGGAGACTTATAGATGTTGAAAAATCACTGTGGTGTAAATAGGTTTGTGAATATCACATTAATAACAAAAGTATATGGGAAATTGATTTATCTTCTAGGAATTCCTCTATAACTCTGAAGAAGGTTCTCAAATTAAGAAGAATAATCAAACCTCACACTAGAAAGAAAATTGGAAATGGAGAAAGCATATTATTTCAGCATGATAGTTGGATGTGAGGTTGTCCTCTTAATACTAGAGCTGAACTTTAAGATCTAAAAAACAAAATTCTATTCAATCATAATCTTACCAAGGCCATAGATTTAAGGAATGAGATAATGCTCATACTAAGTAATAGCAATATCAGAAGGAGATGGTAAGGTTGGTCCTAGATGACAACATGAATGATAGGAATTAGTGGTGTCTTGATCCTAAGGGTAATTTCAATAATGCAACATGCACAAAACTATTCCAATAGAATTTTGTGCAAGTCACTTGGCATAAAATGGTTAGTGCAAACATAATCCGCCTAGAGCCGCCCTAAAGTTATGGAGAGTTGTTTTAAAGAAGCTTCTCATAATTGACAGGTTAAATAGATTTACCTATCTAGCTAATAGGTGTTATTTGTGAAAATGCCAGATTGAGAGTATTCTTCACTTTTTTTTCAAATACAAGTACACTTACAGTATATGGAGAACAATTCTTCATATGTGCAACATCAATAACCCTCCAGTAGAATGGCAACAAATTGTTACCTAGAATTTGAATTTACAACACATCAAAAGAGAATATATATGGTGTTATTATATTGCTTTATCTTATATGGTATTGCACATATGAGATGAAAGAAATAGAGACATATTTTGTTGCAAAGAAAGAAGCTTTGAGTTATTCAACATAGTGCTAATCAATGCCATCAAACTCTAAATTAACACCTTCAGCGATTTAGTTAATTATATTTTGTGCTTTAAGAATGATGCTCGAACAATTAGCAAGCCATTTTTTTTTTATTTTGTAAATCTCATACAGGAGCATATGTACTATAAATTTGTTGATTAGCCTTTCTTGGCTTAATAAAATTATATTATTTAAAAGAAATCTCCTAAACTTGGTTAAGAATATGCTCATGTGACAAAGATTAAATAAAATCAAACATGCCCATGTTTAACTAATTCAACAAAGATTAAATATATCTTAATATTAATATGTATAATTCTTAAGTTGACTTCTATAATATAAAAACATTGCACTTAATAATATAAAAAATAGCAAAGTAACCATAACATAAACTCAATCTAAAAACTATATCAACATTTCATAAGCTATTTGTCTACAACTTTCTCTTGTTTTTAAAACGTCAAGCCTCTTCATATTTGGGAACTTGTAGACTGGAATTTGAATATAAACAAAAGGTGGGAAGGAAGAAAAGCACCTGACGTTTATATTGCTCGTTGCGTTTATTAAATCATTCTTCATTGAAAAATGGAATGTACATTCCACCATTAAAGACCATTTCCATTTCGGATTATAGAATATTTTATATTGCATGTTTATCTTATTATATGCCATCTTGGTAAAGACAACTATTTTGGACATCAAAGAGTTTGCAAGTTGTTTAATAATACTTCTGAATTTTTGCCATAGTTTTTAGTTTTCTATTTGATAATTTGACCTTTTTGACTGTTAATAAATTAAAAGCCTTTTTGGTTACTAATATCAATATATCCATATTTTTTTAATTAACT
This sequence comes from Erythroxylum williamsii, assembly GCA_027564335.1. Lineage (NCBI taxonomy): Eukaryota > Viridiplantae > Streptophyta > Magnoliopsida > Malpighiales > Erythroxylaceae > Erythroxylum > Erythroxylum williamsii. The sequence goes on from JANITW010000007.1 coordinate 1,439,913, forward strand.
TATAATAAGCATTTTAGTTCAGCTAAGTATAAGTCAATGTAATTATTGATGACTTATTTATAATAATAATATTTTGTTAAATAATAACTTATCATACATGTTATTCACTAATAAAATGTAATAATTATATAAAATATAGTACATAATTCACATTTTATTGATAATTAATTGTTTCGTAATTTATTAGTTATTAATTTCAACTTTATCTACTATGTTTTAAATTATAGAGTTAATAATACATTTGAATATTTCTAAATAATTTCTCATATATTTATTAATTATGAACTACTTATTTATTAATTTGATACTAAATAGTAAATAAATTATCAAAATAATTTTTATTTATTATGTAAATTTTTCAACAGTTAATTTCTCATTTCATTATGTACAATAAGTTATTTCTATAAATTAATAATTTCTATACAATGGTTTTGAAATAATAATAAAGTATATTTTTATTTTTATTCCTTATCATCTTACAATATTAATTAATAAATTTAATAATTACTTGGAAAAAATCAAATGACACGGAACCTATGCTGTATGCATGTCTCTACTTGGCTATAAATTAAATACCATCATTAAAGCGTAAATCAGTTTGGACTTGATTGTTTTGAATTTAATTACATCTTCAGCTAGGAGGTTTATAATTAGGTCCACCATTCTATTATTATTATGCATGGTTACCCGAGTCCGTTCATAGCTGTTCTTGTCATTTCATGGGGGCTTATTAGTAGTTGACGTGACTAAATCACCTACCTAAATTAGAACAAAGCTCTCGTCACTGGTAATAAACAAACCCCACCATCTGTCACAAAACCAACTAGGGGCCAGGTTTTTCTGTTTTGAAGTCATTTTATTGTTTAAATCCAAAATCAGTCTCTCTAACTATTGCTTACCACTAGGAAAAGATACACAATTAAACAACATGCAAGTTCAACTAAGTTTTTTTATTTTTTGGGCGTATGCATTTGAGATTATCGTAATTTGTAATTTAGTCTATTTGACACCAATTTAGATATTGTCAATCATTTTTTTCCCAACATTATGTAGGATATAATTGAATAGTTTGAAAAAAGTAAACCATAAATTATGAAATCATACCTAATTTGAATTTCTTGCTGAAATATTTTTGAAACCTTTTTGATATGTCAACCACGAGCTATTCACGCATTCAACCTCTAATGGCATTTATAAAATAGTTAAAAAGAAACTCAACTTTTTGAGAGAAAATTAGCATAAGTGCTAACTCCCTTACCCTTAGCCCTATAAATAGAAAAGGCACTAGGGTCTTACTTTTATTAAAATTAAATTAAATTATAATCAAATATCTCATATTTTATCCCTAAATTATCTTAAACTTCACAATTAAGTACAACTTAATTGAAATTGATATCTCTCTTTTAAATTTCCCTTTATCTATGACACATTAGGTTCCTAATATGTTAGCAATAATTATCAAGTATAATTATAACTTATAATTAGAATAGACAATTAAAACTCATTTTAATTTATCTTTAATTCTTCAATTAAATAATTTATGATCATATATCAAGATTAACGTCTACCAACATGTTATAATCACCCAAATATTAGAAATGTCAAAATAGTTTGTCTTAACCTGTCTATGTAAGGTTATGATGTAAATTTAATCCTTTTGTCGTCTAATATTCCAATTGAACAAAGTATGGATATAATTTCTACACTTTTGAATCAAATTTTGTTCATTCTTATTAACTAGTAACCGATTTATAATTGATATTTAAAAACACCTTTTCGAATGTTAATTCACTATGGCTAGAGAATCTTTAAATCACTACAAATCAAGAACAACGAAACATTCTTTTTAATTATTTTAAAGTGATAAATCATTTATCAACTGACTCAACTATCTCCATATAATTCATACTGTATCTAAGTATTACCAACTAAGCTACCCTAAATAGGACAAGTCATAAGTAGCATCAAAAGCCAAAAAATTCTACTTAAAATACCTTGTTAATATCAAGTCTAAGGATTAATTGTATAACCATCATAATGAGAAAATCCATAAACACAAAAATAATATTCCATTTGGGATCCTCGTAATCATGTCAATTTAGTGAATTTATTATCTAATAAGTACCCATATGTTTATTTAAGAAAATATCTTGTATCATCCCCACGGTCTTTAATCCTTTTTTGTTCATTTGATAATTTTTTTCATCCTTGATTGTCATGTGGATTCTCTTCAATCTCATCATGAGTAAGATCTATGTCATTATATGACAATAATCACTATATATCTATCATATATGTGTCAAATCAAGAGCATTTATACATATTGAAACTTTAGGTGATACATTCCTATCTAATGCAAAACACCAATTAAAATAAATTCATCACTTATTAAATTCTGAATATCACCACTAGGTAATTGTTTATAGTCGTTCAACTAGTTAGTTGACCATCGATTAATCCATCACTTAGTCAATGGCCTAACGTATTATAATCCACTAATTTTATAACTTTTAAATAATCTGTTTTCCCTAGTCAAGCCCTAATAAAAAATTAAATTTAAAACTTTATCTCACAAGTCCTTTCAAAGATAAACTACAACCTTTTGATAAAAATTTGACTTAAAAATATTTTAAAATTCCTTTAAATTTTGTTTTGTATATTAAGAGGATTTTATTTAAAATGTTCTCAAAGTCTCTATTGATTATTGAATAGTATATGTAACATGCGTTATATATCATCCAACGATTTAGTCTCTAATTCATTAAAATGACAAAGATAAGGTTACAATAAAGATTAAAATGGTTGTTGCACATGGAGTGACTTTATTCATTTTTATTATTGATTGTTCACTTAATTTTTTTAAAGCTGTCTTAAATTTTATTTAGTACAACACCTTACTCATTTTTATCCTTTGATCACGTTTTCCTTCTATTAAACTTAAGATTTGAAATCTAATTAACTAATATCATTAAATATAAAAAATATCAATAGTAATATATTTTGTTATTATCAAAATCGTGAGTAAGATTTTCACCTGGTCCAATAGTTATTTTCACAAACTTAAAGACACATCGAATGCCTTAATGAAAGGAAACAAAGACATATAATCGTAACCTACGATAATCTAGATGATGATTATATAGTTTAAAGAACTTAGTTTCATCTTCTAAAGTATGGTTTATGAAAACAACGACTGTGAGAGTAGCTTCAATCTATAATGGGATGGCAACAATGGGAGGAACTACAAAGATACGGTGTAAGGGAAAGAAATATGTACACCATTGATTCAGGTGGGTTGGGAATTTGCCTCTATTAAGACCATGAACACAATTATGCTAACCAAGAGATTCTAGAGACTAATAGAGGATAAGAAATCGCTATAGTGTAAATGGATCTATGTCTATTTCATTACAAATAGAAGCATCTATGCTGTATATTACTCACATTTCCCCCTAATACTCTCAAGGCCATCCTAAAGCTAAGAGATAAGTATAGGACTGATTTTAGTACTCTAATTGGAAATGGGAAAACTAACAGATTTTGGTATGACAAATGGCTCTTTGTTAGACCATTGTAGTTCAACGATGCTGAATTCCTAAGGAATTCAATTCCCTTGAATTCTCTATAAAAGAAAATTTTGGAACACATCACTTTCCATTTTACTTGTTAATGAAATCTTTGGAACTCACTGCAATGCCAAAATTGATAAATACATTTGGAAACACTCACTTGATGGTAAGTGCTTGAGTTCTTCTTGTAAGAAATGGTTATTTAAACTTCTTGCTAAGCTTTCTTGGACCAAAGCTATTTGGTCCAGTCACCTTCTACTTAGCGCAGCTTTTACTTTATGGATTGCTATAAAAGGTCAATTGAAAACTATTGGCATAATTGGTAGATATGCATATCTTACCAATTGGTGTTGCTTATGCAAAAATTTTGAGGAAACAATCGAATATATGTTCTTCCAATGCTTATACATTGGAGACATATGGAGGGAACTACTTCGCAGACGTACATTGGCCACTAATCTGGACAATTTGCATAGTGATCAAGTCTATCAACTGGACTACAGAAACTACACAGTAAGGAAATGCTTCTGGATAGTTTTATCATCAATATTCATAGTTGAATAGGATAAGAGAAATCTCAAAATATTTGAAGACAAAAGTACTCATATAGAGCAGTTTTGTCAACAATTGATACACCATACTTGGTTGTAGATCACTCTATAAAAGCAAAAACTTCAACATCAACAATATCTCCTCATTTACTGGAATGTGTAAATCAATAAGTTCTAACCAGAGTGAGTATAAATAGCTTGTGTAAATATGTCATGATGCATATGAAACAGATTATGGACATGTTATAACTCAATGTGAACACTGGTATTGGATGTAGATTGTTTATAGGTATATCCAGAAGATTTGACATGAAGGATCATGAATCCTAGAGTAAAAAGAAGATTGGATAAAAAGCTAAAGACAGAAAGAAACATGGTTAGAATTTCTACATTCAAGTCTAGTTCGTACAAAATCTAGGATTACCTTAACAGCACTTTCCCTTACAGCATAGTAAGCTTCAGACTACAATAATTCTAAGACTCCTAACTAGGTATTGCAAACAATCTGCTAGTAATCTTATACACAAAGCTATTGCCTAAATGATTAGTAGATCAACAAAAGAGAATTTACTAGGCCAAGCAGCTCTCGGTCAACTTGGGCCTTCCCAAGCACAAGCCAGATTAGTTAATCAAAGACAACTAAATTAGTAGCTTCTTCATTATTCAGAAAGAAAAGGCGGCGGCATCTTATGTTAGGAATCTTTGATTTTGTACCAGACAGAATGTTCTGGGGTCCTAACAGTCACTGGTTTTTTTAGAATTT
>JANITW010000007.1:1453788-1464618 GCA_027564335.1 Erythroxylum williamsii
ATATATATATATATATATATATATATATATATATATATATATATGATGAAATTGAACAAAATCTATATCTCTTTGTATGTATATAATATAAGCAGGCTTTTTATAATACAATTAATCCTCTCTTATTTTTTGAAGTTTTATAATTGTTCAAAGATTTGAGTTATCATTTGCAATAAAAATTAGAATCATCCTATATTGTGAAATGTTACTTCAGCAATAAAATCTCTTAGATGATGCTTTTATAAACTTTATTCAATACCTATTATAGTACTTACTTCATGCAATTATCTGGAAGATTTTATCATTTTAAGATTTATAATGGTTAAAATTGTACCGAACTTTGTACTATAATTACTCACTCTTTGATTTTAGACGTAATTAAGTTCATATACATTAAATCTTCATAACATAGTTACTCATAACTATGACTAGTTTGTTTATATCTTAAAAATCAATATTCTATTTAAAACATCCTAGTTTATATTAAGTTTGTAGACAAAATTAACAAGTAAAAAAAATGAAGTCATATTCTTCTATTATATTTGTAATCTAATGTTATAAATTTTTAATATATAGTTAGAATATTGACATGTATGCATGCAAGATATAACTATAAAAATTGATTTACATTAAATCTTCATGTAGTTTGATTTTTCTATTTTAATTCTTCTATTTCAAAAATTATTACTTACTTTATTGTGATATCTTTCAATTATACACAAAAGATTTTGTTATATTTTATTATTTTTATTTTTATTTATCACTTCAAAATGAAGTTGCTTTAAAGCTTCAAAATTTTAATATTACATTATCTTGAGTGAAAAATAGATGAAAAATAAACATAATATGACAAAGTGGTTGTGTGGTAACTAATTAATGTCATATAAGAATAAGCGATAATTTTTAAAATATGATAATTGAAATGAAAATTTTGATCAAATCACAAGGGATCTTCGTTTATTTAACCATAATTATAAATTAAAATATTATTCTTGATTTTTATCTATTATTATTATTACTACTATTATATATTAACTAAATACTTTTTTAGTTAAGGCTCTAGAAAAATAATATTTTATATTGATATCTTTAAATTTTTTATTAATAAATAAAATAATTATATAACATTTCTAATTCGAACTAACAATACCTTTAAAAACATTAAAGATATTGTGTTAGGCTTCATCTAATTATTTTTATCTTGAATGTACTCAATATATTAATAAAAATAGTTAATTGATATTTATAATAATCCTTGACTGAAGGAGTTCATCTTATTTTGCAAAACAATTAAAAGGATAGATATACCATTCCTTTGATTTAAAATAAATTCATAACAATTAGGATCCAAAGTAATATAATCATTGTGATCTATATATTATTATAACACTAATATTGTCTATCTATTAGTTGTCAAGAATATTTATGATTTTATTCTTGTAGCAAATTGATGTAAGCTTGTGTTTTCAGCAAGCAACCATTTACATATGAAGATGAGTGTATAAAGTTTGACAAAAGGATAATATTCTCTCTTTTGTTGTACTATATTCATAATGAAACTCTTCCTTAAGAATGTAAGAAATGAGTGATAATGGATACAATTTCACTTAAAACTAGCAATGTATAACTTTATAATTATAAGGGATGATTAATCATAAAGTGTCCAACTTTTTATTATTTAAATTCTTTCAATTTAATGTTTAAAGTTTAAAATCTTTCAATTGAGTGAACAATCATTTAAAACTTTAATAGTTTAGTTTAAAACATTAGCTCTGTTAGTAATTTGTTGTTTTGGTTAACAAAATCTTTGTTGTTTATAACATATAGATATCCACCTAAAAAAAATTAAAAGTTTATGCATTAAATTGAAAATTTTCTAATAGGTTAAACACCGTAACATTGCTTATCCCTAAATATAAATTAAACATAAATTGTCTAATCGTAAAAATCAATAGAAAAATATTAAGTTTCTATTATCAACAAAATTAACTTTAGAATTTCTAGGATGTGATTCTTATATAAAAAGTTACACAACATCAAATGAATTGATTTGCATACCTAAATGTATGCTATAAAAACATGTAAGGTGAAGTTAATCTTGTATGGTAGCGAGTCTCCTTTTCTCTTAATAACTAATCTATTACTTTGTAAAATGTGTAGGCCTAATAATTTAAGGAAATAAAAAGTGTTGGAAGATAGAATTTTGGTTTACAAACACTATAAAAGATTATTTTGTTGAATGTTCAACCCTGTTTTGAGACTTTCGATGATCGTAGATGGCTTTATAGTTTTTGGGAATTAGGAGCAAGTGAAGACAAGATGAAATAATCTCTTCTAAAGAGATAAACGACAATGTAGAGTGCTACACGCCCATATCTTGACTTACACCATCATGTGGATCATCCGTTTAATTCTCTACAAACGCGTGAAGAAAGTGTGAAGAGGTAAACAATCTTGTAAGCGTCCGTATAAAGTTACATGATCATATAACTCTTTGTAACCATGAATGCTTGTGACTGAGGTGGTGCTAGAAAGATATATGGTCATTTACACGATTTGCTAGAAAGACACATGGTTACTTACACGATTGTGTAAGTGACCGTGTAAGTTGCAAAAAAATTTATTTTGTGATATAAAAGAGAAAAAGACATAAGTTTTTATAAAGAGAGTAGGTTTTTGTAGAGAGTATACTCATAATGTCCAAAAGTGAGAAAAAATACATAGAGGGAAAATTTGTTGTATTCTCATCCTCGTTTGGTTGGTTTGGGGATTGATTTGAGTGATTGTTAATTGTAACATAAACTTTAGTTTCAATCCCAAAACTTTGTGAGACAACTTGTTGTTGGAGGTGAGAGATCAACTTTTTTCTATAAATCGTTATTGAGTTTAGTGGATTTATTTTTTAGTTTGTCTCGTATTGTCTATATGTAGTTCATATAGCTCATCACTATCAAATTATATATGATCACCGCTAATATGTGTTTGGTCACATACTTCATCTTCTTCACCTATGACTACTTAAAAGTTGAAGAAATTGGTGAAGTGCTAACTATGCCATTTGATAAGTTGTAGTGTGATTATTTATATTCAATTAGAAGATCAACACCTCTCTTGTGCTCTTGAAACACCACATCCCTGCTCCTGATTACCTTTTGCTACTCTAAGTCATAAAGTTTGAAGTCAAATTGATCGCCACCATATCCAATAAAGATGTAAGGTATTGACTCTGAGTCAAGCTTCTTTCTTTGATCCTCAAGTACATGCCTGAATACTATGCAGCCAAAAACTCTTAGATGATGATATGTGGGATCCTTTCTAGTCTACACCCTCTCGGGAATCCCAAAATCCAATAAAACTAAGGGAGCTTGATTAATCAAGTAGATTGTAGTTTAGACTGCTTTACCCTAAAATGTTTTTCCCAACATAAACGTCTTGAGCATGCAACAAACCTTTTCCAATGGTTATGTTCATCCTCCTAACAACCCCATAATGTTGTAAAGTCCCTAGTTTAGTTTTCTCATGTCTAATGCCATGCGATGTATGGTATTCTTCAAATACCTTAGAGGTCTACTCTCCTCTATTGTTTGTTCTTAAGCACTTCAACTTCCTCTTAGCTTCCCTTTCTACCATAACATGAAACTTTTGGAAAGTTTCAAACACTTTCCTCTTAGAGTTCAACATGTATACCTAAGTCTTCCTCAAAGCATCATCAATGAATGTAACAAAATATTGGTTACCTCCTAGTGAATCTTCCCAATAAGATCGTAGACATCGGTATGCACCAATTTTATTAACTCCAATTCCTTACAACTCTTCTCTTAAAAGAGACTCTATGCTGCTTTGTATTCAAGCAATGATCTCAAAGATTAAGCGGCTGTAAGTTCTTAACCGTGATAAAGGATTTTTCATCTATCAACTTTAATCATTTCTCACTCATGTTTCCCAATCATCAATGTCACAAATTTAGTGAAGATTCCTCTTTGACTATTTATACTTCTCCACTACCATAAACCTTTAAGTGTGTCTTGTACAGTGAGCAACATAACTCTCCTCGGACAACAATTATGACACCTTTAGATAGTTTCCATTTCTTAACCTCAAAAGTGTGCTGAAATCCTTCTTGATCCAACACATTGGCTGAAAACAAATTTAGCCTTATATTGAAGATGTGTCGTACATCTCTTAAGGTCAGTAAGCATCTAATGTTTGTTTGAACTTGGATATCATCCATACCTACTATCTTAGCAGAACTTTAGATTCCCATCTTTACATTCCCAAAATCTCTTCTTTAGTAGCTTGAGAAGTACTTCATCTTTGAAACACAGTGATAAGATACTCCAGTATCAATTAGCCATTTACAACTAAAATTATTGACATGGAAGCATTCATTAGTTGCACAAATTAGGGATAACTCATCATCTATGATTGAAGCAGTAGCAGCTATACCCTTATCATCTCGATCATTTTGATGATCTTGCTTTTTTTAATCCCTCTTTCACTTATAGCAAAACCTCTTAATATGCCCTGGCTTATCACAATAGTGGCATGTCTTCACTTCTTTGTCATCTTTAGACTTTAAATGGTTCTTAGACTTGTCACGACCTTTGGGACCCATACTCTTATTCCTTTCCCTACTTTCTATCACAAAAGCCTGCACATTGCGAACTCTAATCTCCTTTCTTTTGTTTTCTTCATTAAAAACACTCTCTTTGATTAGATCCAAAGAGAGTATACCTCTAAGAGCTGAGTTGCTAATTGTCACCATTAATATTTCCCAGTTATCTGGTAATGAACTTAATTAGAACAAAGCTTAAAGCTCATCATCAAGAATGATATTCACTGTAGTGAGCTTATTGATTTTGTCCTGAAAATCACTTAGATGCTTTGAAACTAATTTTCTAGTTTTCAACTTCATGTTCACAAGCCTCTCAATTAGAGAGACCTTGTTATGAGCCGTCTTCCTTTCATACAATCCTTCTATCTTCTTTTATAACTCAAAAGGATATATTTCTTAAGACATACAGTTGAATATGCTGATGTCAATCCATTGTCTTATAGTTCCTAGAGTTTTTTACTTCATCTTTTCCCATTCCCAATCTGAAATCTTTTCAAGTTTTGAAAGAACATTATCCTCAACACCTATGTCCACATCAATAGGATCAAAGAAATCCTTGTACTATAAAAGATCCTCCATTATAGACCTTCATATTGAGTAATTTGATGGTGTTATCTTGATTATAGAGTTGTTTCCACCTTCTATAAATGTCCTCAGTCTAAAGAGTTTTAGGTCTAAATTCTTGTTTGGATCTTAAGCTCAAACAGTTGGATGTTAAAATAGCCTTCTTGTATGGAGATTAGGAGAAGGATAGATACATGGAGCAACCAAAAGGTTTCAAAGCTAAAGGCACAAAAAATCTAGTATGCAAATTGAAGAAAAGTCTATATGGCTTAAAAACAAGCTCTAAGGAAATGGCATCAGAAGTTCGATTCCTTTATGACAGATCATGGTTTCAAACAAACTTATATCGATGCTTGCGTGTATTTCAAGAAGTTCTTAGGTAAGAACTTCATTATTCTTCTTCTTTATGTTGATGATATGCTGATTATGAGTTAAAACATTGGTAGAATCCAAAAGTTAAAAGGAGGACTAGTCCAACTCTTTTGATATGAAAGATTTTAGACATGTAAAGAAGATTTTAGGTGTGGACATAACTTGAGATAGGAAGGACAAGAGATTGTGGTTGTCTTAGGAGAGATATATAGAACGAGTGCTAGAAAGGTTCAATATGAAGCATGTCAAGCCAGATATCAGGCTATTGACATGTCACTTCAATCTGTGTAAGTGTTAATGTCCCTCAATAGAAAAGGAAAAATATGATATGTCCTCTATTCCATACCCATCTGCAATAGGTCTTTGATGTATTCAATAGTTTGCACAAGGCTATATATTGCTTAAACTATTAGGATGGTGAGTAAACTCTTGTCAAATCTAAGGAAGGTTCACTCAAAAGTAGTGAAATGATTTCTAAGATACTTGAGAGACATACCAAAGTAGAGTTTATGCTTTGGTAATGATGACCCAACTCAAGAAAGTTTTGCAGATGCAAATATGGTTGAAGATCTTGATGAAAGAAAATCCACTTCAAGTTTTGTGTCAAGTTTAAAAATAGAGTCATCTTACGACAATCCAAGTTAAAAAAAGTGTATGGCTTTATTTACTACTAAAGCAGAATATGTAGCTGCAGTATAAGCTTATAAAGAGATGCTCTGACTAAAAAGGTTCCTTTCATAATTAGATATGAAGCAAAAAGACTATGTAGTATTTTGTGATAGTCAAAGTGTTATTAACTTGATCAAAAATACTATATATCATTTCCATACAAAGCATATAAATGTTAGATATCATTGTTGAGATTCATGATAGAAGAGAAAATATTAATGTTGAAAAAGGTTTATACGAATTTGAGAGGGATTAATATGCTGACTAAAGTGATTCCTATAAACAAACATGAGCTTTGTTGCAAGCATGTTAGGATGTATCTCAAGTAGATGACAGAGAATCTACTAAAGGGGAAAGTTATTGAGTGTCCAACCCTATTTTGAGATTTTTGGTAATCATAGACAACTTTATGGTTCGTAGAAATAACGAACAAGTGAAGATAAGATGAAAAATGTCTTCTAGGGAGATACATGGTTGTGTAGAGTGTTACACACCTGTGACATAACTTACATGATTGTGTGGGTTAACTGTGTAAGTCTTTGTAAATGTATGAAGAAAGTGTGAAGAGGTGAATCATACATGGTCTTGCACACGCCTATGTGAAGATACATGACTGTGTGTGGAGACCATACAACCCTCTATAATCATGTATGCTTGAGATTGAGATGGTGCTGGAAAGATACACAGTTACTTACAAGGTTGTATAAGTGACTTTGTATGTTGTAGAAAAATTTATTTCGTGATATAAAAGAGAAAGAGACATAGGTTTTTGTAGAGAGTGCAACTACAACGTCTAAAAGGGCAAAGAGTGTTATATTCTTATCTTTGCTTGATTGTGGATTTGTTTATGTGATTGTTGATTGTAACATCAACTTTAGATTCAATTCTGAAATTTTGTGAGATAACTTGTTATTGGGGATGAGAGATTAACTTTTTTTTAAATCCTTATTGAATTTAGTAGATTTATTGTTAGTTTGTCATGTGATTTTCTCTCTACATTGGAGGGTTTTCTAAGTAAATCTTAATGTTTGATTCATCGTTTAAAGTTTTTATTCTCACTTTGTTTTGCTTTTGTCTCCCAACATATATGGTGTAAACTTTAATTTTTAACTTTTATGGATGTCAATACGTCATAATCTTGTTGTAAAAACTTCATATGATGCTCATTCTACTTTTTATTATAAATTTATCTATCATGCTTTAAATTACGATTGATTATATAAATACCATTATTAACATAAAATAATAAATGTAATTTAAATTTACAATGTAGGGAAGAGAGAGAAAACTATAATTTGATAGAAGTTTAATCTTTTAAATTCAAAATTTTACTTGAAACTTTAATATGTTATAATAGGCTCCTTCAATAAGTAGAAATTAAATATCTATAATCAACTTAATTAAAGGCCTTTATAAACGATATGGAGAAAATCTAAGTGATCGTATTTAAGTTCCACTTTAATAACAATAATAAATTTTATAGTTCAATTCTACAAGTTTGTGAAAGGAATCAACAACCAAATTTAACAATTAATATTATTGAGTATTTATCAATGATTAGAAAATTGAACCGATTCAATCGATTTAACTGTTAAAATCTTGAATTGTCCAGCTTTTCAGTTTGGTTTTCAATTTTTCAGTTCAATTTACTTTAATAACTCTTATTGTTAAAAATTGATCAGTTTATTAATTAATCGGTTATTTTGTAAATTAATAAGTTCTTATAAATCAAAATTAATTAAATAATTTTTATTTAATAATTTGTTTTTAATTAAACATCAAATTCTTCGATAGATAAGGACAATCTCTTTCAACTATATTTCAAATTTTTTAATTTTATTTAATATTTAACCAGTTTTATGACAGTTTAATATCAATTAAACCTTCTAAATCTTAAAGCTTTTATCTTATCAATTTTATTTTCTATATGCTTTTTAAAACATTGGTATTTTTACTCTTTCATGTAAAAATGTCATCACTAAAATTATTCTATTATTATTTATTTCTCAAAATATGTTTGTAATACTGTGAGCAATTGCTACTTAATTGATACAATCGGGGAAGTAGAGGCCTTTTTTTTTGCATAAAGGGAAAAGAAAACACTGAAAGCTAGGTAAGTCGAGGGAAGCTGATCTCCGACATATTCTCTACAAGGAGACTATGGCACCCTGAGGGTGGTACATCAAAATACGTGACGCCGATGTCGTCCTGACGGGCCGGGTCTGCTAGCCAGTCCGCGCATCTGTTGCTCTCTCTGTAGATATGACGATGAACAACAGACCAGTTCCGATTGAGGAGTTCCCGGATACCCATTACAAGAGGGTTGCCCGACTGAGAGCGGGAGGTCACAGAGGACAAGAGCTAGTGCACCCCCATCGAATCTACTTCCAACTCAATCCGACGGTAGCCCAATCTCTAAGCTAAGGATAGACCTGTGTATACTGCCCAGAGTTCCACTGAGGCCTTTTAGTAACTTGGTGTTTAAGACTATTGGCCGATAGATTCCCATTAATTGTCCAATCAAACTTGTGCAAACTAGTGATCAGTCACCCTTCATTATTTGACCGAACAAGCTGTTCTTCAAACTATTGTTTTCAACATGTTTCTTCAACTTTTGGATTCGGGTCACATACAAAATGTTGACAATTGTATAATATTTTTGATAAATAAATATGTTTCTACTTAAAAGAATCATACATATCAAATTATGAAAATTTATGGAATGTACAAAACATTTAACAGAATATTCGTAATCTTCGTCATCAACATTCAATTAAAGTCTTACTAGAATGCGAGATTTGGAAAAGTCCGATAATATACAACCCTACCCTTATTTAATAGGAGAGTCTGTTTCTAATAAGCCTACATATAAAATATAAAATTTTAGATCATATAGATAAGTTATCATATTTTTTAAAAATGGTTATTTTGTAATCAAATTTGATTTAGATTTAATATTTTAAAATTTTGATACAAATAAAAAGTAATTAAATTATTTAAAGAATTAACTATTTAAATATGAAATACTTTTAATAAATCAAATTAAAAGCCACATGCATTATTCAATTAAAAATGAAGCTCTAACAACTTATTTATTGGTTTCTTAAAATTTTCTTTGTGTTTTTTAGATATATCTAAAGTTAACTTTAGATATATATTAAAATAAAATAAATATCAATAAAAATTTATTTATTTACGATTTTTATTAATTTTGACAGTATGAACAAATTTTTATAAATTTAAAAAACAAAAATAGATTAAAAGTGTGACAAGTTGGAGTAATAGTCATGTTACGTCTTTTTATACTTGTGTATGCATGAGATTGAAGCAATTTTCATTTGTACTACTCCACCAAGCAGGCTTATACTAGGCGTAGATCAAATGGAGGTAGGGTAGGTCTGGTCCTGGAGTGAGTGCTCTGCTTTCACATTATCCCTGTTCCAGTTCATCTCAACGAACTGTACAGTAAGAAAACAGTCGCCAAAAGCTTAACCCTTCTCTCTCAACCTTTAAAGTTCATTCCTACTTCCCCACTCCTTATAATTACGCTGCTAACCCCATCCATGCTACGCTTCTCTTTATCTACATTATTATAAACAACACTCCTCCTCCTCCTCCTCTTCCTCCTCTCTTTTGTAGTTTCAAGATTCAGTCTTCACGCCAATTCAAGATCATACTCACATTTCTTCAACCACCCTTTTCCTTTTATACCTTTCTCTAACATACCCATCTCAGAATTCTTATACCCATTTCGTTTTGTTTATGAAATTTGAGTCTCTTTTTTATTTCACCAAATTCTCTCGTTATGGAGTTATCTGCAGGAACCGACCCTAGATGCGGCTTCAGCTCACCACAACCGGACTGTACTGGCTTCGATTCTGTTGCCCAGTTCGGAGAAGATATCCAGCACTTAATTTCTGTCCCACCCGATAACGCTAGCTCTTTCACTGCTCTCCTCGAATTACCCGCCAATCAAGCCATGGAGCTTCTTCATTCTCCCGATTCAACACTCCCGACCCCACCCGAACACAGCACCTACCTGTCACACAACTTTAATCCTAACTTGACGTTCCCGAGTAACAGTGGCTTAATCGAGCGAGCCGCCAAATTCTCAGTCTTTGCCGGCAACAATTCGCCGGAGACAAGCTCTGTTCCATCCAATTCTAGTGCCAATCTCGAGAAACTTGTGAAGAGCGAGCTGACGGAGACGGGATCCTACCTGAACCCGTCGTTGCCGAAGACGGAAAACAAGGCGCTGAATCAGAGGGCGGTAAAGAGGAAGGAGCGAGAAAAGAAGGTAGGGAGATTTGGGGAGCTCAAAATTTGGGTATTTTCCATTAATCTAATCAAAATTAGTCTCTAAATTGCCAAATTCGATGAATCTGTGTAAATTAGGTTAAAGGGTCAACAAAGAAGAGCAAAAGTGCAGAAAACGAGAGCTCAAGAAATGGGCAGAACCTTCCTTACGTTCACGTTAGGGCACGCAGAGGTCAAGCGACAGATAGCCATAGCCTAGCAGAGAGAGTAATGAATTAATAATCTTAAGAGTTTAATTAATGTGTTGTTAGTTTATAATTACTCTTATTAATGATGATTGTGACATGGGGGGT
>JANITW010000007.1:1473743-1486621 GCA_027564335.1 Erythroxylum williamsii
GGCTTAATTAATCATTATATATCATGTTATGTCTATAGAAAGTGTGATTATATATTTGGATTATGTGCATTTAATTAATGAGTTTGTCATTGTCACCTTTTTAGCAAAAGTTGGTCTTTTGCTTTTGTACCAAGAAAAGTGCCTGGTGGGGCGACAACTTGGCATACTTATAATTTCAGCAGCCTAGTGGTGCCATTCTTTTCTTGTATATGTAAGATAGGAGTTTGTTAGGGGGCCATTTTTGAGTTTGGCCTTGTCATATTTAGTCGCAGAGTAGATTGATCTGTTTTGTCATTCACTCTTTCTTTTAAACCTGATTGCCGAGGCTTCAAGTTTTGGACTTAAGAAAAAATTGAAGTTGCTTGTAAAACCTGCTTAGCACCTGCCAAGTTCATTTGTTGTTTTCGAACAGTGTAACTATTTTAAAAGTTGATTTTGGAAGATTGCAAACTTGATATTCACAGAGTCCAGTCTTTGGTGGATAAGACGACATTACCAATGGGCTAGACATTGAATTTTATTGTGTAGAAAATGCTTGGCTGGAAGTGCCTTGAAGCACGTATTATTCTCTGGCTTTGTTAGATTGAAATTTGGTCCCCGGATCATGGACAAAGGAAAATTTGATCATTATTAATAGTACTAACTTATCTTTTAAGTTCAGTGTTCATATAGTGGATGATGAATAAACAATGAACAGATGATGAAATAAAAGACTTCGTCCAATTGGGTTTGGTTGAACTGAAAAGGGACATGTGATAGTCACTGAATTGATGACTGTAGTGTTTTTTGAGACATTAAACTAGTTAGCCATGTGGCTTCACCATGTGTATTTTTCACCCATTGATGTTGAGCAATTATGACTAATGTTGCAGTCACTAAATTGATGACTGTAGTTTTTTTTGAGACATTAAACCAGTTAGCCATGTGGCTTCACCATGTATATTTTTTCACCCCGTGATGGTGAGCAATTAAGACTAATGTTGCTCGAGTTTGGATCACCCATTTTTTATTTTCCATTGAGTGATGTATCCAAGACTAGTGAGTAGTTTTTCTTATTTAGGGCTGCAGAATATGGATCTACGATTCCAGAAAGGTAGAGATTTAATTTCTCACACACATCATGACCTATTTGTTTCAGATTCCTACATACATTCCTTGCAGATTTTGAATGTCTAAATTTTTTTAAAATCTTTTTGAAAATCTCCTTACATGCAAAGACTTCTTAGCTTCATCTTTTGTTTGATTTTACTTGGTCTAATAAGGTTGATAAATTCCTGTTCATTTTTATGTTTTATTCGCGCCATAAGTTTTCATTGATTATGTTTTCTACATTAGTTTATACTTCTGTATTATATGGTTGTTTTTGAAACAATCTCTCTACTATTTAGAAGCAAGGTTGTGTACTATTAGACCTTCCCGGATTCTGCGTGTCAGTGAGATTTCTATTGAGTATTGTTGTTGTTGTATTATATGGCTGTTGAAGGGGATATTATCTTGTTATGCAGATTACAGGCACGACATTGGTACTTGATGAAATAATCAATCACGTACAGTCTCTTCAACGGAAAGTAGAGGTCTTATTTTCTTATTTTGTTACTAATTTTACCTTTTGAGACTAGATAATAGATGTTTAAACTTGAGCACGGTTCAGTCCGACTTTCACCCAGGCAACCTGTTTCTTTTCTTCTTGTTTTTTTTTTTGGAGGCTGGAATCAGTTGTCTAATCTTCTCTCATTTTGTTTTCTACTGCCTTTTTTCTGTAACAATTTCTATGAAGCAAAGCAGCAAAATTGTTTAGTCTTTTTTTTTTTTTTTTGGAGCCATATGAGTTGTCATCTTATTCTTCAAAAATTTATTTGGTTTCAGCTATTATCAATGAGACTTGCAGAAGTCAACCCAAGAATTGATTTCAATCTTGACTCCATATTAGCTGTGGAAGTAAGTTATTGTTCTTACTATACTTATTGTTAACAAAGGTTGTTATATCGTAAATGCCAATGTGAGAAGAGAGTAAGGGTTTGAACCTTGCATAGCTGCTCCTCGGTAAAGCTAGTTTTGAGAAATCCTTAATGACTTAATCTTGAAACATAGTTTATTGTTTTTAGAGGATAAGCTTTTACTGGTTAATATATTTTTGTCTCCTGGCATTTACTTAACCATTCAGGAGAATGCTTTTTATGCAAATAAAGCAACTAAATTTCTTGTACTATTCTACTGGAATGGTTATTCACCGTTTCACCATCTTTCTAATTGAACTGCACGATGCCAAGTCTCTGTTGTGCAGATTTTAACTGTGCCTGTGCCTCCTACAATTGCAATCATTAAATTGTCTTAAGATTTCAGTATTCTGGCATGCATATCAAACGCCTGGTAATTATAAGAGGCCCTGAAAATTAAACTTTTGTCATTTTGTTAAATGGGAGTTGAATATTCTCTCAGTACAGAATTTATTCAGAGAGAGAGAGAGTTGGGAATCTGGCATTGAAATACCACAAATAGTTAGGTATTCTGATTGTTGCGATTGTAAATGCTTTGAACCATTCCTTTGAATTTGCAGAGTGGATCACCAATTGAGAGTAACTTTCCCGGCATGATTTTGCCTATGATGTGGTCAGAAGTTCAATTCAACCGGAACAGACAGGAGTATCAACAAGAATGGCACTTTGACGTGCTTCACCACCCAGTTTGGGGAAGAGAAGAAGATGATCATAACTTTGTTGCTCCAGAGAACTCCCTTTTAAGCTATGATTCCTCAGCTAATTCAGGTAGATCACACTACTTCCTATAATTTCTCCATGCAAGAAGTATGCTCAAACTGTAAAATTATATTCTTGTATTCCTGATTATTTGTTAAGAACTAAAAATGAATAGTGGTGTACAATGTTATTTGAAATTTATGTATGGTGCATCTTGACACTGGAAATTAGGATTGCCCTGCAGAATTCTTTCAATCTTAAATAAAAAATAGGTATGAACCTTTTGTGGTCATCCAGTGAATTTGAGCATATAAGTTTCAAGCTACAGTTTTGTTTTGAAGCTATTGCATTTTAAATGTATTTTATTGCAACAATGGTATTAACTGGACAGAAACAGTCCAAGAAATTTTGATTATTAGCTTCTTTTCAAAAGTATGGAATTCTTTCCTATTGCAATGAAATTTTCTGGTTGTTTATAAGATGTAAAGATCACTACAAATATATCTGAAGAATAAGTTGAGATCACAAGACTAACTTTGAGATTGTTATTGTGGCACAGCATCTTTGCACTTGAATCAGTTGAAAATGGAGCTGTGAAAGAAGGCAGGGATGCACCTACTATAGAATTGTAGCTAGTAATGTACGTATATACCAATTATTAGTAATTAGCAGGAAGCACAAGAAGAAAGTGAGGCCTGAAAATTCATATGGGTTTTTCCTATCATTAGGCTTATTATTAATTAAAGATGAGTTGGAAAACCAGATTTCTCTGAATTGAAGACGAGAATTCTCATTCTTACATTGTGTCAATATAGTTAATATAGTATTATGAATATATAAGATGTCATGTATACTAACTTGTGAGAGGTATTGAATCCATCGACTTCTTTTTTTTACGTATATATATAGATAGATATAGGTATAAGATGATTGATTGATTGATAATGAATGATCAATTTTATTGTTGGATTTTCTGTTTGAAATAAAACAAGCAATTTTCTCCTACAAGAATGTGTTTTTCCAATGATGCATCTCATCATCCTCTTCTGTAAACTCAAGTATACCAGAATCTTCAGGAGGGAAAACTAAGATAAGCAGTTCTCGTGATTCCTATTACCTATTACTACTTTATGTTTGGCTCTTGGTGGTGGACCTTGGCTTTTCAATGATAAGAAACCACTGGTTTTGAAGAAATGGAGGCTGGGGCTTAAGCTAGATCCTTCCAGCTTTGAGAGTTTGCCTGTGTGGGTGAAATTTTCTAGTTTGGCTTGCAAGTTTGGTCACAGAAAATGTTTAGCATGATTGAAAGGCCTTATTATGCTGACAAATTAACTACAAACAAATTTGCGTGAAGCAAAATGTTCTAATGAGCCAAGAGAGGACAATGAGTGATAAAGCACCAAGTAGGTCAATTGGCCAAGATGCTGGAAGTATTCCTCCAGCTAATCCTATTAAGGTAGCTATCGTTACAATGCAGGAGACACAGAATTGGCAAGTTGGTAGATGACGGCGATCCAATCTGAATGCTAGCTAATCAGAGGCTTAGAACTCCAGGGACATAGGAGCTTGGAATGTTAAGGCGTTAAATGACCCCTTAGGCACAAGATGCGGTTAAAAACAAGTTGTCTCGTGATAAATCTGTTTGGTCAGCAATTTATCCCTTATTAATTGACCGATATAAGCAGAGATTAGTCTAAGAATGATTGATTTAAAGGCATCTTTTTACAACTGAGACCTTTCTAAAATACCTCGGCTAATGCAAAAAAAATAAAACAAACAAATTGTCTCTAATTGTTAGAAACACTGGGCCTAACGTAATGTTGAAGTCTAAGTGCTTGTTTCGATTGTATTTAACGTGTGATATGTAATGGTTCCATTCAAAACTCCTCCTTTCTTTTTGCCTTTAGGGGGCCCATCGCATTCCATCCCTTCCCTTCCCCTCCCCTAATTGTAATTGAGTTGATTAACTCGCGCCGCGCGGCTCATAGTAATATTGGGTACCTGCCATGCTCCGTCAGCGCCTGCTATCCTCCCTCCGAACCCGAGGCGGTGCCGCCGCTGGACCCAGCCGGTGGTCCAGCCCAGGTCACGAGGAGCGCCCTAAGGGATACCTCTTCAACCTCACTCCCCCTCAATCTGGTCAGTCTCGTAAGTGGGAGGATTGGGAGCTTCCTTGCTACATTACCAGCTTCCTTACCATCGTTATTTTGGGTGTTGGTCTCAATGCCAAGCCTGATCTCACCATCGAGACCTGGGCTCACCAGAAAGCCCTTGAACGCCTTGAACGTGAGAAGTTGGATACACTCTCCGGTAGTACGGACTCCGAGTGATCTGATCTGAGCTGAGCCTACCTTTCTCTGTTTTCCGATGGATATCCTTTTTAGGTTCTTTCTCTCACTTCCTTTGTTGATAGTGTGTAGTTGTTTGAATAAGAAAATTTGACCGATGTTGGAACTTACCTGTTAATTTGGATATTTTTCTGTCGGTATAATGAGTTATAACAATATTTGGTTTCTAATCAATGATACCTTGCGGTGTCTTTGATACTGAGTTTAGATGCTTGTTAGGTCTTTTGTTTTGAGCACTTGATGGACTTTCATACGATTTTGTGAAAACATCAGACTGATGCTAGATACAAATTTCTGTAATTTGCTCTTCCTTCCTCATATTATTAACTTTTTTATTTTCTGGGTGTGTCCATTTTCTTTGGGCCTATGTCATATGATGTGAATTTGAATCCTACCAATTTAAAGCTTTTATGATGTTGGTATCCGCATAGTTCTGGAAATTCTTATCATATGAGATTTCATGAAAGCTTAATGCTTACACATGGGATTTTAGTTTCTAAGCATCATTTCTTTTTTTTTTAATTTAAAAAATGCTCTCTAGATAGGAAGATATCTTTTGTGGTGGTTACACAAGCAGCTGCTTCTATACTATGCTTTATCTGCTTAAAAAGATTTGAAATGTTGATTTTGGAAAAGGGTAGCATTGAAATATGATGGATGCTTTATGGGATGATTAGAAAGGTAAGGTGCCAGCAGATAGTTGAAATTATAGTTCTAAATCTAAATTTTGCTTCCACAGGCATGTAATTTCTGGAATGCCTTTCAGAAAGTTGGACTAAAAATATCTCTTTTCTGTTTTTGGGTTCTCTGGAGGAAGGGTGTTACCAGGCTTGAATCTGTGTTACTTCTATGGTGGAGGAACTGACTACCAGTTTTCCTGTGGTACTAGTAATATTCATAGGAATCTGTCAGTAACTACTGTGCAGTGGAGTTACAGAATGGACCCTGGCATTTACTTGTTCATATAAGAGGTTGATGGCCTTTATGGCAAATTCTGCTTTACCAGATGATGCCTATGTAGGTGGGTAGAAGTATTATTGGTAGTGGTATAGAATTGGGCTTCCTTTTCATTTCTATTTCCTATGTTGTGCTTTGACTACAATCATCAGCCAATAACAGTTCCAGTAACCTCTAAATACCATTTGCTGTAAAGCTATGAATCTTTGTCTCATATAATCAAGTCAATTTCAATATTGAGGATTCCATTGAATGGACACTTTAGCCATGCATAAGCTTTGCTGATTATGCTGAACTTTGTAGACAGGCAAGTTTGCTTGGGGAGAACTGAAACTTGAGCTTTTTTGCACCATTAGCGTGAGGTTATCAGAAAATTGTTTTGTACTGTATGCTTAGTCAAGCTAATTGTAGGTCCTAGTGTGACTTGACATTGAGGTAGCTTTTTTCTGGAGTTTAACTCAAGTTCGTCATTTTGCTGGAAGTCTTTCATATTGAGCAGAGTTAACATTGAGATAGATCTCAATTCATTATGGCTATGGATTTCAATCTTGGCTATGTTACCCCCGTTAGTGTTAGAAAAATGAGCTTCAAATAAGGTCCTAGTACTACATTCAGTTTTATTCCTAAGGTCTTCTAAGGTTCAATCCCTAATGTCACCTAAGTTATGCTATTAAAGCCCCTACCATTTTCTAAAGCGTAGTCCATGCAATAAAGTCTCTATTATCTGTTACTTGAATTACAGTTTGGATTTAATTGCATGATTCAAGTGATGTAAAGGCATGATTACATCCCTATGAAATGGTAAGAGTTGAATTATGTGATTAAAATAACGGGGATTTAAATACAAGGCATTAGGGGACAAATTGAATGGTATACTAAACATCAGTAAATTACTTCTTTGCATGGTATAACAGAGGATCGATGTCCACAATTTTATACAACAGTACTTAGACTTTGTGAACACTTTAGAT
Organism: Erythroxylum williamsii; assembly: GCA_027564335.1. Taxonomy (NCBI): domain Eukaryota; kingdom Viridiplantae; phylum Streptophyta; class Magnoliopsida; order Malpighiales; family Erythroxylaceae; genus Erythroxylum; species Erythroxylum williamsii. Next base: position 1,480,716 of record JANITW010000007.1, read on the forward strand.
AAAAGGCAGCTCCTTACGTTTGCAACTTGTCTGCATTGCTTATTCATGAAGCATACCTTGTAAGCTGTTGTAATTCTTGAATTGCATTCATTGATCCTTGTGGTAATCCCTCATTTCGCAGCAACTAGTACACTGAAATCGAAATTCCCTGGCCATACTTTGCTTCTTGGTCTAATTTCAGACAGGTTTTAGATAATCATTATGGTATTATGGTGTACCAGTTTTCCCCTCCACCCCTCAAATTGTTATCTGGGTGGGTTTAGAGGGTGGGAAAGGAGAGAGTTACCCATATTGATTATCGGCGGAACCTATACTCGAGGGCCCAAAGTTTCAAACTGTCGGATGCATGTTGCATTGCATCCTATGTTGCATTATACTGTAAACCGTCAACATATCCAAATCGTTGAGACATGCTTTTATGAGCAATTTTAATGCATTGTACTACATTTTTGTTTTAAGGTTTTTCATTATTCGTAATGCGAATCTTTTGACGAACCGAGATGAGCTAAGTGGATTAAGCTTGCAATCATGCATTCTGTCTTCTTGTGCAGTCTTTTGTATAAAACTTATGCCTTCTTAATCTGAATTCTGTAAACATCCATTGGTTGATGATGAACAAGCAACGCACCTAGCAGGGAAATGGGAAATACACAATTACATGTTAGAGTTGGCAGACTCTAATAGTTACCAAGTATTTCTATAAGCCTTTTTCTTGTGGATTTTGTATTGGGATAGAGTAGTTTACTTTCTAAATCAATCATTTAAGCTCGCAAAGGTAGAGAAACAACCTGCCTAACCTCCCTTGCTTCCATTGCCTATGTCTTGACCCATAAACCATTCATCCTCATCAGGGCATTCTTCATCCCAAACAATACTTTGTTCCCCTGATTCTTTGCCAAAATCTAAATACTACACTTCAAACCTCAAAGCTTGTCGTCGATGATCTAGACAGTTGCCTCCTTAGGAATGGAGTTCTTTGGCATCTGGAACCTGGGAAGTGAGGCTCAGACCTATCTGGAAGCCAACCCTTTGAAACTTGAATTTGTATAACATCTTGTCCTTTACATAAATGAAAAAAAAAAAAGTATAACACTAGAACGATGAGAGGATAGAAGAGAGGAGAGAGGGACGACAAAGAGGACAAGCTAAAACCTAAGAGAGGAGAGGACCTTAATATTCTTAGTTAATGCAATTTAAAGTAACTAGGCAGTCCAGAATTGTTCACAAATAGAAGTTTGAAGCTTCACCATTGCAGCTTTGAGGGAGAACCCAAATCTCAATGGCCGCTACATCACAAAGAAACCCATCCCGACAGTGACTACAACTTTGAGAGAGAAATTGCACCTTAAACTCAAAACAATCACCTTTATTTACCCAGAAATGGAAGAGATGCGATCTGTGAAGAGACGATGAAGAGTAAAGGCGAGGAGAGTGTTTTTAATTTCAGGAGTTTAGGTCTATAGACTGATCGATTCATTAATAAACCGGCTAGTTTTTATATATACAAGTTATTAAATAAAACCGAACCAGACAAGTAGCCGATTCAAACTATTTCCTGTCAAATAAGTAGCTTTGATTCGATTTTTAAAATATTAGTTAATTCATTAATAATTTTGGTGGTACTGCCATCCAAGATTATATGTGTTCTCTATCATCCATTTTGCAATGCTTTCTCTGGGTTGGAAGAAAAGGTTTGCAATTTGCTCATCTTGAAGTTGTTTTCTTTCTTTTTATCCGCTCGTGTTTAAGCATGTATAATCACGCAAGACAAGTATCAAATTTTTAAATAAAAAAAATTCAAATTGTATAATATGCTAAATCAATCCTTAACGATGACAAAAAATTTGTTGACAAGTTTTATAATAAAACTTTCAATACTGCAAATATACAGATCGTAGCTTGTAATACTAAAGATATCATCTCAAAACTAATTCAACAATTAACATACATACAAACATTAACAAGAACATAATTCTAAGCCTTAAAACTAATCAAACACTTAGAACACATACAAACATTAGTAAGAACACAATTATAAGCCTATATATATGATAATCATCTACAATTAGAACACATACAAACATTAACGAGAAAAAATTCTCCTAGAACATATATAAATGTTAACAAGAGCACAATTCTAAGCCTTAGAATTAACAAACACTTAGAATATCCAAACATTAACAAGAACATAATTCTAAGCCTATACATATGATAATCATCTAAGAAACACTTAAAACACCTAGAAAAACATATTATAATAGATACCTATCAATATCTCAACACTTAAACCTTTGCTTGTCTTCAAGCAAAATTGAAGACATAAGCAAACAAAACATATAAAATATAAACATCCAATCATGTAAAATGTAATAATTATGCAATGACATTAAATTAACTTAACCTCAAACATCAATCACTCAAATCGTGTCAACTTACTAACTTATTCTTTTCATGTTTAAATTCTTTGATTTGAATATACATATTAACCAAAATATTAATACCCTATTCATACACATGTGACACTTCTAGCCATGCATTTATTATTATTGATTCTTTCATGAAAATTTTTACTATTTGTAAAAGATCAGTAGGTCTTATTTATTGTGATACCATTTTTAAATTTTCTTTAACAATAACCAAGTATTTTGACAAAAAGACAAATTCTTTGTCATAAATATCCCCATGTTACTCAACTAGGTGACTTTTTTTATTTAACTTAGTTGTAGTACCATTCTAGCCTTTTCATGTGAAGACAAATATTTTGTTAGGAATGCCCCCAGTTACTCAACTATATCATAACTTTCAACTAGCTACTAGCTCTATTCTTAACCCAATTTTCTTAAAAAGGGTTAGCAAAATAAGAATTTTATTTAACATGTTTTTATTTAATTTCTTAGCTTACTTCATTTCTTCTTAGTTAATCATTCTCATGAAAGGTTAATAATAATGCTAACTAATGTGATTAAGGAGTGTAATTCTAAATGTATCCAAACAAGTGTCATAAAGTGAAAGAATCAATGTAATATCCTAATTAATATGCATATTCATCTAAAAGACACTTAAAACACAAAATTTACAAGTTACTATGCCTTTACAATTTAAATGATCATATTCAAAGTTAAATCAATTCCATTCTGTTAAGTCAAAATAACGTTACATAAATGATTTTGATGAAGTACAAATAATAATGAAAAGCAGATGAAGAAAAATAGACGGAAGAAAAACAAATGAAGAAAAGCAAACGGAAGCTAAAATGAAAAGCAGACGGAAGAAAAGTAAACGAAGAAAAGCAGACGGAAGCTAAATTGAAAAGCAAACGGAAGAAAAGTAGACGGAAGCTAAAATGAAAAGCAGATGAAGAAAAGAAAATGGAAGACAAGTAGACGGAAGCTAAAATGAAAAGTAGACGGAAGAAAAGTAGACGAAGAAAAGCAGATGGAAGGAAAAGAAGACGAAAAAAAGCAAACGGAAGAAAAGCAGACGAAAGCTAAATTGAAAAGCAGACGGAGAAAAGCAGAAGAAGAAAAGCAGATGGAAGAAAAACAGATGGAAGCTAAATTGAAAAGTAAACAGAAGCTAAAATGAAAAGCAGACGGAAGCAAACCACGTCAAATCAAGAATCAGTTTGAGTTAGTTACAGAACTCAACTGAATAGCCGTTTTTTAAAAGAAGCAAGAATCAAGAATCAAGAAGCAATTGAAGACGAAGACTATAAATATGAGTCAGAGTCGAAGATTAAAAAGTTACGAAAAGTTACAACAACAAAACGAAAAATATGAAGATTGCAAAAGTTACAAAAGTTAGTGGAATCAAAGAGCTTAGCAATACTTGAGAGAAACTATTGTGCAAAAAAATCAAGAGCTATTTTTTTGTAACAAAGCTCGAAAAATCTTTCAGTTGAAAGTAGTGCAGATAGCCTGCAGAGGCTAAGTGTGAAAGAATACTGATTGTAAGAGACCTGAAGAGGCTCGGAGATAAAGAATACTTGTAACGTTTTTGAGAGATAGTGAAATCTCAGAAAGATATCTGAGGACTGGATGTAGCCCACGGTTTGGGGTGAACCAGTATAAAAATCGCTGTGTCAACATCTCTCAACTCTTAATCTCTCTTATCTTTCAATTTTTCGATCTTACTAGTTGTTATATAAGTTTTCAAAAAATACCTTATAACTTTGATTTTTAGTAGTTCTTGTGAAAAGAACAAGTTTCTTTTAACAAAAAGTTTTCGAAGGGGCTTAATAAAAAAATATACACAATTTAACCCCCCTTCTTGTGCATTTGTATATTGTATAACAAGTCTTGTATTAATATGTGATTCACTTCACTCTGTTCAACTCGAGTATCAATCATGTGGGCCAAATAAGCCTCACATCCACCATACATTACCTTCAAAGCACTCACAAATGAGATCAGTCTAGCTAGCACTGCTTGGCTAATACCTCTGAACACTGCTCTCGACTGATTAGGGGATTCTAAAATTACTTCTTTCATATAGCAGTTCATGATGGCCCTATGAGCAATGAACCAATCCATACCTAGAATAATATCTATCTCCTTTAACTGTAATATAATTAAGTTTGCTTCTAACTCTGCTTGATCAATTTGAATCAAACACTTTTTACAGACCTCCCCAATCATGGTGGTACTACCTATTAGTGTACTTACCTCTAATCCACATCTCAATAACTCTCTATCACAATGAAATCTAGATGCCATATGCGGTGTGATAAATGAATATGTAGATCCAGGATCTAGTATTGCATAAACCTCAAAAGTAAATAATGATAACACACCTGCAATGACATTTGGAGACTCTTGAGCCTCTTGCCTCATCATGGCATATACTCTGGCTTGAGACTGTAGTTGATTGCTCCGCACCTCAATGCTCCCAATAATATTCCTAGAACTCATCCTTTTCTGCCACATCCTCTCTGTCCAGTCCCACTGGCTCTACTCTGTTAAATAGTGGATTCTGTTGCCATACTTCCTCTCCCACCATACTGTGCTCCAGACATCACAAAACAATCCTTGATTCGATGCTCAAGTGAGTCGCACCGTAGACAGGCTCCTATCACCCTCCAACATTCACAACTGTGCTTATTCCCATAATGTTCACAAGCTGGCAACTGACCTGGTACTATACATCAATTATTCCAAGAATGTAAAAAACTACCTCTCTATATGAATCCCAACTATCTAGATCCGGTTGGTGACCTGAAAGCTCAATTCTGTTGCTTACTGAACCTTTTGCTAGAATCTCACTGAGAATCCTTGGGCCTCTTCTGTCTCGACTCAAATCTGTGCTCAGTCTAACTATCTTTCAACAATTATTCAATACGGATCGAGGTAGCTCTTAATTCTGTAAAATTACACAGATTAGAAATAGCTAACCTCATCTGGATTCCCATATTCAGGTCGTCTTCAAACCTCCTGCACTTGTCTTCCTCAGTAGGAACCAAGGCAATGGTTGTTGGATCGGGAAAAGAAAGCATGCCATATTTAGAGAACCGATAGATTTCAAAACTTTTTAGAAATCTTATTTGCAACAGAAGCAATAAATCCAAATCATCAGGTCAATCTATACATGATATGGTATAAGGATAATATTAAACATAAATAAGATAGTGATATTATCGATTCCTTCGCTACAGCTTTAATTTCTCTCTACGCTATCCTCTCCTTCTTATATCCAAAGCTTTTGCTTTTGAATCCTTTTCGTTGTCAATCTATCCTCTCCTTTTTCTGTATCCTTAACTAATTTGATTTACCTCTTATTCTTCCAGGACAACTTGGTTAATAAAATCATTTGGTGGGAAAGGAGAAGAAATGTTTGTTGGAGTTATGTAAATATAGTGCCCTGGAAAGCAAGTGTATTTACATGTAACTTTATCTTCTTCAGTTACAGTT
>JANITW010000007.1:1576265-1588827 GCA_027564335.1 Erythroxylum williamsii
TACCAATTTATGAGTCCCTCTATTAGATTTAACCTTAATCCAGAAGATTTATATCATCCTACCTCTAGGGTTGCAATTAACTCCTTCTAATTATGGTAAATATATTCACACTAGGATTTCTTAATCTCTACGTATGAAATTAGATTATGATATAATATTCTCAATTTATTAGAACATAAATAAAACAAGTAATCATATCACAATATATCAAACAACCAATTGCCTTAATAAAAGAATCAAATCATATAAAAGTATTAACATAAGGTTCATCTAACCTCAATACTAATTGCACATTTAATTACACATAATCGAAAACGAAATCAAACATATATAAATAGAAATACGAATAAAAAAATAATGGGTTCATAATTATAAATCTCCTTGATTGTCTTCTATTGAATATTCTTGTGATGTAGAGGTTTGATCTTGTATTTCGATGGATCTGTGGATGATTTCTTCTTGTTTTTCACTTCTTTGGACCAAAATCGCACTTAGAGAATAAGTTCCATATCTGGAATCGCCTCCCCACATCTCCTCTTGACTCCTATCGTCTGCCCCATTTTTCACCTCCCAAAACATCTCTTTATAACAAAGTTTAGGTTTTCTGTGGAGATGTATGGTCTGATGCACGACTATGCATAACTAAAAATTACAAGAACTATGAAGATACATAGGTTCAGGGAAGTGCATAGCCGTATAGGTTCGGGGAAGTGCATGGCCATGCGCACTGTCGTGCATCCTTTCTGCACTTTAAATCTTCAATTTCTATCATAATTTCATCTGAATTCTTCTCCCTTAAGTCCATGAAGGCAATTATCACCTATGAAAGCACATGGACTGAATTAAGTACCAAATATATGATAAAATATAAAATATCAAGTAAAATACATCAATTATGGGTGGTAAAACATAGTTAAATATCCATCTATCAAACATCTCCACACTTAAGTTTTTGCTTATCTTCAAGCAAACTATAATCAAAATTATAAATTTTACAACATCAATCCACCATCAGTCTCAATCTGTCTACTCATACTATACATCATCATATCATATTGAATCAAATTAACATACAATTAGAGTCAAGTTGTCCTAAAATTAATTTACTTAGCAATATTAATAGTAACCACATCAACAATAAAAATATATATCTTTATACCCTCAAAAAGATTTCATTCAATGCACTCAAGTGTTTAGGATGAAAAGTATCAAAATTCTGAATCAATGCATAGTAGAATTCTTACCAAATGCTTGCAATAAAATCACATCTCTACCAATTATGTACAAACCAGAAACACCAATCCAAAGGTCTTTGTAAGGTTATAATGGGGCCTAGGTAAGGTATGATTGGGATAATGAAATGGGTTACTTTGAAGGAAATTTACTAAAAATAAAATTACATGAAACTTATTCACAATACACAGGTCCTTTCATTGTAAAACTAATGATATTATATGCCCTTTTTTTTTCTTTTTTCTTTTTATATATATATATACTCGATTTTTTCTCTCTCTTTCCTTTTTCAATAATTTTAAGTTGTCTCAACATGTATCACAATTAAAGAAATATTAGACCATTTAAAAATTCAAATTTCAAATAAACAAATAATGTAAATAACCTTCTAGGTTCAAAACAATAAAAAAAATCTTCAATGAAAAATTGGATAAAGGTTAATAATTTGAGTTTAATCAATAAACAAAGCTAAGGCTCAACTTGGTTATTCTTGAAGGTATGTTTGAGGGTATGGTAATTTTTAAAGAAACAAGCTAAAATAAGTTGGTAGATCTAAATGCCTTTATCATGTTAATGCTTTGAATTTTCACGAATATGGTCTCAACATGCATAATAATAGCAAGTTCTACAAGTATCCTACTATACACGATATCACGCATATGAAACAATAAAAAGAACTTTAAAAATTTTGAAAAATTGCTCTTAGGCTCAAAAGCTCACAAAAAAAGGTATATATATGTGTGTGTGTATAATCAAGTTATAATGGTTCGACCAAATAAGTCTTATCTTACGTTCACTCTTTAAGCTCCACTTAAAAAATCATTATCATCTTTTTTTAATACGTGAAAAAAAGATTCTTTTTTTCTTGTGTACCTTGCTATGAGAGGAGGAACCCTTACAATCATACTTCTTTATCACATACGAAAAGGAATCTTTAACAACATTAGTTGCTGGCTCATTCAATTGATCTCACAAATGCTTAGATACAACGCTAGAGCATACAATGCAGTAAGGACTTATATCATGCTCACACATATATGAATGTAGTGAAGCTCTTTTAAAAGCTTCTTAGAGGTAGTTAAGCCTTTTCTTTCTATAGTATTATATAGGAAAGTGTGAAAACAGAGGCGGTTACGGGTTAGAATATGAAAGGGGTAAAGAAGTAATTTTGCAGGGACGAGCGTTTGGGCGCCTATGGGAGAAAATTTGAAAAATTAAGCACTGTGTGTGACGATCCAAAAATTATAAGGCCGCCCTTATCATGGCTTTGAAGACTTGCCACTATTCGCTTCTCTCTCAACTCTCTATTCTTCTTCTCCTTTGCCGGTAAAGTAGAGTAATAGTTTGCAACAGTTATAATGCCGGAATCCAGAGATAGACTATCGAGGCCTGTTGACATTGCTGCACTTTTTGCCAGTCGCCGCTCTGGGTCTTCGGGGATTTACCACGACCAGCCTGAGCTTGACTTTGCTCTCTTTGGATCTCCACGTCCTACTCCGGTTGCTGCTGTTGCTTTCCCTAGAAGGGGTGGTTTGACCACTCCCAGACACAGGAGCTTTCATGGGTCTCCGGCAACTGGCCGAGAAAATATTCGGGTTGGGAGTGCTCGGAGAGGACGGCCGGTTCGTGTGTTGCCTCGCTGGTATCCAAGAACCCCTCTCCGAGATATCACTGCCGTTGTTAGGGTATGCTCTGTTTTCCTTTTGTTGTTGGTGTTTGGATTGGACAGAAAATGAAAATAAAATCGAATACGAGTCTTTTGTTTGGCAACTTTATAACTGATTCACCCTTTCATTCGCCTTTCCCTTTTTGTTTCTTCCTTAATTTTTATGCTGAGTAAATGCTTAGCTAGGCTATTTATCACAATCGAAAATGAACATTCCCGTGACGGAACTCGGTTCTTTGATGCAACTTCTAGTATCTGATAATGGCTTCGTTATGGACTAGTAACCATTCCTCTTTGTTGTTTAATTTTGCACAGCAGGGTTCTTGATTCTAAGTGTGAGTTTCTTGGGTGGTTAAGTTCTGTTGGATCAACCTAACCGTATCTTAATCTTCCAGTTGTTGCCTGCAACACTTTTGTTTCTGTTTATGTATTTTATTTGTGGGTTTCAATTTCAACCTCTGGACCAACTCAATTATCTTAATTTCGGAGTCAGAAATTTCTTACTGGATTGAGCAGTTGTGCTTGGTTATACAATCGATTAAACTAAAACCTGAGTTTAAGTTAATTGCATTTGAGCAGGCCATTGAAAGGACAAGAGAAAGATTGGGAAGAAGCGAAGGCCAAGAAACTGGGAGCCCAATAGCCCAGGATCACCCAACTCCAGGCTCATCTTCTGCTCCTGATGCTCAGCTCGAGCACAGCAATACCATCAGGACTCCTTTACCAACTCTTGGACTCAAGCGATGCCCTCCTACTGTTGGGAAAGTGCCCATGATTTTACTTGACATCACGAATCAACCCTCTGTGGGTTCCGAAGCACTAACTCCTCAGAAAAAACTACTCAACTCCATCGATACAGTTGAGAAAGTAGTAATGGAGGAGTTACAAAAGCTTAAGAGGACTCCGAGCGCTAAAAGGGCAGATAGGGAGAAAAAGGTCCGTACTCTTATGTCAATGCGGTAGGTGGATCATCTTCTGATGATGTTTCGTTTTTGTTTCACATCAATTCTTGTGGAACCACATGGAGTAGAGGAGCAGGATCTTTTGACATGGCTGTGTGGAAGTTGATCATCTTCTGGTGATTGCTTCATCTAGAGATTGATCATCTCTGATGATCTTGGCAGAGTCTGGAGCTGACATACTTAAATCAGTTTCTTGAATTGCTTAGTGGTTTGCCTTTTCACATCTTGCTGATGGCTATATAGGATGATTTTACTCTTGGTCTTAGTGCAATATTGTTGCACAAACATTCTTCTCTTTTAATCCTTCATTTTCTTGAAGGACATCTGTAGTTGCCTTACTCTTTAAGGTGTCTAGGATTTGATCATGGTGTACTGTAGTGATCTGATGTACATAGAGGATTTAACAATAGTTTCATGGCGCATTAGATTGTTTCTGCACAAGTATCAATGAACTATGGCAAATAAGCATCAGTTCTATTCTTGGAATCTTTCTTATGATGCCCTAGCTATTATTAATCTATAAGGAAAAACTCTAGGCAATATCTAAATCGAGTTACTTATTGCGTATTGCTGTTTGGTTTAATATGATGGAATGATTATTTATAGAAAATGTTATTAATTGGACTTTAACAGTTAATAGTAATGAAAAGTCACACCCTTTAAACTCATTATGCCATTTTATTGTCATCTTCATTCACACATGATGAATTTAGTTGGTAAGATTTCTGCCTCATAGTTATCCAATAACTCGTACAATTAGTATATAACGAGAGTACATTGCATACAATTGTTTGGAATATGTGATTTCTCGATTAATGAATTGATCCTTAAGTGGTAAGCAATACCATAGATCATTTATTCATTAATCATTGTCCCATTCTCATTATTTAAATATTTTATATTCGTCCTGCCTTTTGCAAAGAAAGTGGCCCTATTGAATATATTTTGATGCAATTGAAATCATCTTGTTTCTTAATCATTTGACTTAAATTAACTTGCTTTTCTAAAATGTCTTAGTAAATCGAATCAATTATGATTTATAGGAATATTCTAAGATAGTAAATATGAATTCCATTCTTTGGAATTAGAACCTGAGTAAAAGGTACTTTAAATTTGAGGTTCATGTAGCTTTAAAGGATCATCACATAATATAAGTTGAGAATATGACTATTATCCTTAATGGTCAAAAATGCACATATGATATGTTTCATATGTTACAGTATTGACTATTTTTTATTAGAGCATATGTCTTTCTTTCAATTCTATATAGATGATAATTTAAGCATACCTAATGCTTAACTTAAGTCTTCAGAACTTACATCTGTCATATTAAGACAAATTGGATGAACAAATCATTTCTTTCCATTATGTCATTACTAATAACCTCTTACATCTTTCAATGTACTTTACATAGACAATAGTGTTTTAAGAATTGAGCTCTTGTTTATCACTTAGATAAATCACTTAAAACTTAACTTATCTCCATTCCAACAAAATAATGAAGGCAATCACTTGTGTGCGAAAGTATCTCGTATTTGTTAACACACATTTTGTATCTATAACTAAAATTTCAACACTCATTTATGATTAATTCTAAAATAAAAAAGCTTAATTCAAAATCAAGTACTCATAATTCTAAAATTGAATTATTATTTAAAATTTATTCTAGAAAATGTTGTTTAATTCTTAATTAAACATTTATTGCATCAAATACTCTATAACAAACAAACTATCATCATTGACAATATATATCATGATTAGTCACTAGACTTATTCATTTCTCTTTGTGCTACTATATCATTGACATACTTATAATTGATATCTATATGTTTGATTTGATATTGATATTTAGGGTCTCTAGTAATGTCTTTCAATGTACTTGTTCATTCAAAACATAGGATGCATAAGACTATTGATTTCTTCAAAATAAAGAACTATCTTTATCTCTAATTCTTTTTGTGGAATTTGTGGATACTACATATTGCTTAGGTTCTCAACTTTAGCAATTAGAATCATAAAAACAATTTACTACCTCATAAACAAAAACTATTCAAGTATTCCATCAATATATATGTAGCTTATAATAGTAAGCAAGCTTTACTTAAATGATACTTAGTGATCATAATTGCAAATGTGTATGCAACCTTAAATATATTCTTTATTTTTAATCATGCTTGATATCCAATTTGCTTATTAACTCATGACAAACTACTTATTATCACTAGTTACTAAAAAATATATCATCAGCATGAAACAATAAAATTACACTCTTATCATTAAATCTTTAACATGTGGGTTTTTCTAATCATACTAAAATCATATGACATGAATACCATACTAATGTAATATAGCGTTTACTTATAGACTATATTAAACTATAAATTGACTTTAACAATCCAAGCATGTAATACTTTGGACTTTATGAATGAATCATATTGTTTGTGATATATAGATTCCTTCTTCTAGTTCTTCATTTACGATCATAGTCTTTATATAGTCTTTACATTTATTTGATGTATGTCATGATCCATCAAAATGGTGTAGCTTTATAACAAATGAGAATTTCTTCACATAATCAATTTGTTTGATTGTTTGTAACCTTTTGCCATTAAACAAACTTTGTTTCTTTCTAAGCAGCCATTTGTCTTTTACTTAACATTTCAAGAACATACATGATCTTGATGGCTACACATCTTTTCAAAATATTATCCAAGTCTTATACTTAGATTGAACTTATTAAAGTTCATTATACTTCTATTACTATAACTCACCTAAGCCAGATTAAATGGAGCCTTTTTATATTCCTTGGCTTATTATTTTCTTTTATAACTACCATAAAGGTTAGTCCTTTCAACTTCAAAATTTATGAGGAATAATCCACTTATAATATAAGTATAATGAAAATTATAAAAACGAGTAATAATGGTAAAGATCCCAAAATGGGTTGTAGTTGCCATTAATCTAAAATTAATTCATCATCTCTTAAATTGTTCCCACTTATATCAATATTGTTCAATTGGTCTTATCTAACAAGATTGTTATAATTTAGTTTCTCACATATAGGGATAAGTTTTGAACTATATTTTCTTGCTTTGGAAAATCATTCTCTAAAAAAAGATATCTTTTGACATAAATTCAATTATTTGTTTATTTCCTAGTTCACCTTCCAACATATACCTTTTAGAATGTTCAAAAATATCTTTTAAAGATACTCCTCTACGTCCCTTTGGAACCTAAATTCCCATACTTATAAGAGGATTTGTGAATATAGGTAACAAACACATTCATGAAATCAAATATGCTTAATTAGGTCTTTTACCTATACATATCTCATACGGTGTTTTATAATATGATTTAATAAGCATATTATCAAGTACATATATTATCATTAATGATGTATCATCCCAATAGGTGATAGGCAAATTAGCCTACCATTATAAACCTAACCATGAGAAGAGTTCTATTTCTACTTTCTACACCACTAGTTAATTCGTGGATTCATATGATAGTCGTTAGCTATCCCTTCAATTTTCATCACATGACCTCTTAAATTGATTAAAGAAATATTGTTATACTTAATCAGTTATTGAAGTCTTTATCAAATTTATTTTTTTAATTCTCATCTAAAGTAATATACTTCTTGAAATAACAAAATGTTCCAAATTTGAGAAATTAAATAAATATAACTAAAATGAGTGTAATCATTGATAAATGAGATGAAGTATTTTAGCCCATGCTTTCAAATCTGTTTAGCCACATATATCTTAATGAGTTAATTGCAAAAACTTAGTAAATCTTTGTCCCATGCTCAATGATTTTCACACTATTCTATTAGCTAGACCATGTTCACAGGTAGATTATTCTAGTTTATGTAGGTCTTTTTAAACAACTTATGCTTGATCAATTGATTTATTCAATTTTATCCAGTATGATCAAGTTTAGTTTGTCACAAATTGACATAGATATTACAAGAACTATATGATGTTATAAAAAAAACTAAGTTTATTTTTTTAATAAACATCATCTAATATTGCAAAACCATCCAATATAAAGCTATAACTACTATCATTATAAGAAAATTGTCCGTTTCACCACTGTGGAAATTAACATCGCATCCAAGGCTAATTAAACATGACATAGGCAAGATTTTTTCTCTGTAGGGGAATTCTTTTGCTTTCCTAATTTATTTAGCTTTAGTCCTTCTTAGAATCATAACAATTTTGGAAGGCTTTCTTTCCACTTTTTGCTTAAACTCATCATGATGTTTCATCTTCTTAGCTTTTAACTCCCTGTGAGCATAACTTAGCCATATATGTCTTAGTATATGACTTATAAACCTCAAGATGTTTATTAATAGGTGCCTCGTATCATCCTATATCATCTTGATATTCACATTATAGGTCAAGTGTAATTTCATATGCTCCTAACGCAGAGCCAAGAATGTGTAACAACTTACACTAGCTTCATATAAGATAAGATATATTTCTCAGTTCATTATGTTTGAAATTAGCTTCATATGCCTTAGCATTGAATTCTTCTATCTCATATTCTCATTTATGATTTATTTATTTACTATAGTATATATATTTATACATATATGTTAATTTGATCATTATTTGGTCATAATGGTGTCACTATAACATGTTATTGCAGCGGGCCATATGTCATAGCTCTTGATCTTTAACATATCATCATCATATATATTATATAAGACAAAGAGTTCTTTTACATAAGCCACATGCCATACAGTTTTCCTATGTTGAGTCATAGTGTCTGATAGCACGTATCTAGTGCACTATAAAATTTACCTAACTTTGTACACTAAAAATTTGTAGATGTGGTAAGTCAGGATCGCATCTATAGGGAATGTTTGTTTAATTTTTGCAATGAAAATAATTGATGTTAAGGAAATAAAAGGGGGTTTTGGGTTGATACGATTTAGAAAACAAAGTAAAATTAAACTAATGTGAGCAAATTATAGAAAAAAGTCAAATTTAATTAAAATAAGCTCTTTAATTAAGTTGTGTTTAATTAAAACAAGCTCTTTAATTAAACCTATTTACTAAATAACTTAGAACAAACTTGATAGATTTAACTAGGCCGTCACATTACGAAATGGAAAATAGACCAATATAAGCAACAACTACACAAGCTCGGGGCATTTTACCTATGTTACGTTATCCCTAATGATTCAACGTCATTAATTGCCACAAATGAATCCAAACATAATGATTACAGATTTTATTCAAGATTCTAATAGTGGCTTCATACATAAACAATCTAATGATAATGAGAATAACGATCATCCATACATAAAAACCTAAATAAATTAAGCAAAGGATAACCTAAACAATCCATAGAGAGAGATTCAACTTTAAACAATAAAAAGATATGCTTAATTGTGACTTTAAGTGTCGATATCACCTTCGAACTAGTATAAAAAAACTTAAGCTTTCCATGGCCTCCATGGGTCTCCAAAACGGTATGCCCTCTGTTGTCTCCCAAAACTACTATCAGAACAATATATTTATAGTAAAAGGCTACGTTTTCGAGGTGTTAGGTCATAAAGTCACAGGCGTGACTTGATGGCTCACGGCTGTAAGCCTTAATTGGATGGGTGTGACGTAATATTCATAACCATGTAATGAAATTCATGGGCGTGACTATGTTGGTCATGGCCATGAATTATTTTTCATGCTCGTGAGTATAGTTGACATGCCCATGACAATGGTAGTGTCTTATACTCTTCCTCTTATGCATTTTCTTGTCTCCTATTTACTCTAATCTTTCTCCTTCTTATTTCATGAAGATAATTGCATGTGAATCTCAAGAAGACGACTCAGGGAGTGTGCTTTCAACTTATTTTAGCCTTTTCACTTTAGAATTGTACCTAAAACAAAAAAAACGAAGCATTTTACAATATTAATCATTAAGTGTTATGGAATAAATTTATAATCAATTAAGCACATATCAAGTTCCCCCATACTTAAGTTTTGACCGCCCTTGGGCAGATCATTAAAATCCAACTCACAACCAAAACAATTACTCGTTTTTCATATTTCCCAAGAATAGATAGTCATAAGGAAAGAGGTATAACTTCTAAAAACATAACAAGAACTTTAAAATTCAATAATTCTACTCATGATCAATCAACGTTTGTCACCTTTAGAAACTGAGCAATCTAAAGGTAGACTTGGACAAAATGTGTTTAAATAAAATAAAATCATAGGTATGTTCAAACACCATGCATGATCATGGCATCCCACAACTTTGTATATCATTTCATTTCTCCACCACTAAGGTTCATATGCATAATCATGAATCAAAAAACTTTTCTAAGGTTGTAATGTAGGCAAGGGTAAGGTGAGATGTATTTGAGTATTGTGGCATAAAATCCAGTGAAGTAAAAGTAACACTTAATGTAACATCAAGTGCAAAAGCTAAGATTCATTCAAAACTGGGTAACATCAGCTATGATGAATGTAACAACTATGTTTCACAGCTCAAATTAAAGCTCTCACACCATAAACCACATGAAGCATAACCAATTAGAAGGGATCAGTTTTAAAAGTTGATTATAACAATACATTGAAACTATAAGGATTGATCCTCCAAAATAAAATTTACCTCATATACAACATACTCAAATCCATTATTCCATACAACTTTAGGAGGAAAAACTAACAATGAAAAACTTTACAAGCATATGCATTTCATCCTTGATACTTTTATTTAAACAATTTTTTTACTTTTCTTTTTCTTTTTTTTGATAAAAATTGAAAGAAGCTAAATCAACATTTGGAATTCACTAATAAGAGATAAAATGACATGCCAACAATTATAACCAACCTACATATATGCACAACCCCATACTTATACTTTTGTACATCCACAATCATCAACAATCAACAAATGCTCCACTAGCTTTATGACTTGGGTAGGACATTTGGTTAGGTTTAAAGCATGTAATGTGGTTAGCATAAAAAAAAGCAAATAAAGCTCAAGGAGGTTTGTCAAAGGGAAAAATTCATATCAATAGGTAGGCTATTTGGCTAATGTATCTTATGAAACAAAGAATGCCTATATCATTTTTTTGTTAATGCATGTGATAAAAATGTAGTCTTGAATAGAAAATCAAAGTAAAGTCAAGACGTACATGTCATGAAGGTCACTCATAAACAAAAGACAATGAGACTAATATTGATGTGCCAATCTATAAAGGCTCAAAATCTCACTAGCTTATGTATACCACTAGTCATTACTCTTCTAAAGATAATGTATATTGACCAATCACAAGAGTAAAAAGTATAGCTCTAGTTGCCATAAATTTTTCTAGTCAATTCACTCTCTAGCTATGACTAAATAGTCTTAAAAACAATAGAAAAAGAGAAAATGTTTATTTGTTTGTTTCATGTTGAAAATGCCTAAGAAGCCACATAAGCAACAATTAAGCTTAAAAAAGTTTATAATTACTAAGATCCCCAACCTCCACACTTAAAACTTAAAATATTCCCTAATGTAACATTAAATGTAATAAATAGAGCATTTTAAAAAAATAAATGCGAGAATGTAAATAAAAAGAAATCAACTTTCCTAGAGTTACCTCCTAAGCAACGCCTTTGTTTATTATCGTTGGCTCAACTCTAGGTTGCTCTCATCAAGTTATGATATGTGAATTGCTAAATGAAAGGGTTTTTGAAAAATTGCATGTTCATAAAAAACAAGTTTTCGAAATGTTGCCATTTGGGCAATCTGTTTTCAAGTCATAAATTATATGTTATGTGGGTTTGGTGTAATCCATTCAAGAATGTCATGTGCAAGTTGACCAAGTTAAAGGCTTCTCCCACCTTCCCGCTAGTGGCACGGAGCTCTTTCATGGACTCTCTCAAGTTTATGACTACACAGGACCATTATATGAAATTCTGTAGTTCGTTATGTTTATAGATCTGCCCAAACCATTCTGATTTGCTTATGTGTTTATGTTATATGAACAAGTTTGATGCATTCATGTTTTGTAGTTTGAGATTTTGACTACATGATGAGAATTTTCTATGACAAGTGAACGTTTTCAATGGTTTTTGGTTATTTTCCGTTATAAACTGTTACCTATAAGCTTTCAAGCTCACCCCCTTTTTGTCCCATCTTCAGGTGATAGTTAAGAGATCAAGTGATTAACAACCTAAGGAAATTTCTTCAAATTTGCTACTTTGCATTTTGTAATAACCCAAAAGGGGTGGTTTTTTAAAATGTAAAGATATTATGAAAACAAGCATTTTGTTTGGTAATGAGCCCAAGTGATTATTGAATATTCTGATGTGTTCAATAATGATTGCATCTTTGTGATTGAAACTTTTTTAAATAAATCGGGCTGATTTGATCATCGATTTTTTGCATATGTGTTAATTGTTTAAGAAAATTTGCAATTAGATTCGACCGTTTACTGGCTCCGAATGTTGGACTTTGGAAATGAGGTCCAAGCAGTTGTGGTATCAGAGCTCACATTTTTATGACCTCTGAGTCCGGAGTCCAATAATATTAATGATATGTTGACATATATTTAAATTTTTAATTTTACTTTCATGTTATAAATATATTGTTATTATACATACATACATATACATACATACATACATATACATACATATATATATATATATATATGATATTATGATTAAATAATTTTTTAGTGTGCTAGGATCCT
>JANITW010000007.1:1614281-1626443 GCA_027564335.1 Erythroxylum williamsii
CTTATTTAATATGAACTGTTGAAATATGCATGTTACTGATTCACGATTATAGGAAAACATGCCATCAATGAATCATAGTGATGTCATGAATAAACTGTGGATACGTACCTTGTAAACGGTTCCAAATCCCCCTTTTCCAAGCTGATTAGTGCTAGCAAAGTTGTTGGTTGCAAAAGAAATGGTACGCAAATCAAACAATGGTAAATCAAGATGCTCCTTTTGGGCCTTGACATGTGAACTTCCTTTCAGAAGGCTACTGAATTTTTCTGCACAGTACATAAATTAGGCTATTAGAATGTCAAATATGACAAGATTAAACTTTCCATTTTACCACATAACATGGTTGTTTGCAAACAAAAGTGTGATGGGAGAACTACGAAGTCCATAGGTTGAATAACATACTGGCTTTCTTTTGTTTCTTTTTCCAAATGCAGAAGATGACGCCTAAGCATAGGAACACCAATCCTGCAGCTAATGGAGAGATTATTCTTACTTTCTTCTCATCTACACCTGCAGGTGA
The DNA here is from genome assembly GCA_027564335.1 of Erythroxylum williamsii. Taxonomy (NCBI): domain Eukaryota; kingdom Viridiplantae; phylum Streptophyta; class Magnoliopsida; order Malpighiales; family Erythroxylaceae; genus Erythroxylum; species Erythroxylum williamsii. The sequence goes on from JANITW010000007.1 coordinate 1,614,802, forward strand.
GAAAAATAAAGAGATATGTTACGAATTTCTGCCTTCGACGTTTTCATATAATTGGTTTCTTTATGGGTTGGCATATAAATGATATGTAGCATAAAAACTGTTGAATGGGGGATTCTAATGCATCAAGACATGAATCCAATCTAAATCGAATGAAAACAAATACGCGGAAGAAGAAACGAAATGTCAGAAAAAAAAGGAAAATAGCATACAAGAAATGAAAAAAGCCATGCATGTGAGTTATTAATATAGTGAGATAATATTGTTAGAGTAGCAGCAGTAAAAACACGAAGCAAAGGGAATAAAAGTGTTTGAAAATCTAACATACTCTTATTCATTCATACTGCAGATTTTATACAGAGAGGAATAACAAACTTTGCTAACTAGCTGCCACTTTTACAAAGTGGATAAAACTAAAAAGAGTAAAACAAGCCACTGCTAAGAAAATTATGGAACTAAAATTGACTAAGTTTCAATGAGAAAATAAAGGAAAACTCAACTGAAAAAATAGTAAGTTGGCACTAAAATATCAACTGTCTAATACTCCTCCTTGGCATTTTGGTGACAAACACCAATTCTTTGTCTCAAATCTTCAAACCTTTCCTTTGGCGGTGCCTTTGTGAAAATGTCAGCTAGCTAGTTCTTAGATGAATAATGAACAAGTGACATTTCGTTAGATTGTTGAACTTCTCTAATAAAATGAAACTTGATCTTGATATGTTTAGTTTGGCCATGAAACACTGAATTTTTTGAGATTGAAGCTGCTGAACTGTTGTCACACATAATCTTGGTAGCTTTTGTCTGTTCAATACCAAGTCTTTCAACAACTTTCTTAACCAGATGGCCTGGTTGATAGCAAAGGTAGCAGCAATATACTCTGCTTCTGTTGTTGATTGAGTTGTTGTTTCTTGTTTTCTTGAACTCCAACTGAAATAACTTGTGCCTAAAGAAATAACTTCTGCTGTTGATTGGTTCTTTTAATATACCTCAATACTCTTTTAGAAGCTGTGAAGTGTGTTTCCTAGGTGAATGCATATATCTAAAGAGTAAACTTACAACAAATAAGATGTTTGGGTTGGTTGCTATGAGGTACAAAAGGCTTCCAATGAGGCTTCTATACATGCTATCATCAACTTTTTTCAGAATTCTCATCCTTGCCAAGCTTTAGGCTAATAGAAATTGGAGTGCTCACAAGTTTGCAATCTTGCATTTTGAACCTATTTAAAATACCAGAAATGTTTTTCTGCTGGCATGATTTCCATGCCAAGGAAATACTTCATAATTCCAAGATCAATCATTTCAAAAACTTTTTCCATTTTAGCCTTGAACTTTTGAATTATTTCAATTTTGCTTCCTATAACAAACATATCGTCAATATAAATTGAAACAACGAAGGGCTCACCACCAGTGACTTTGACATATAATGTAGGTTCACTTTGGCTTTTGTTAAAATCAAGCTAAATGAGATGACCGTCCATCCTTTCATACCATGCCTTTGGGGCTTGCTTTAGGCCATACAAATCCTTTTGGAAGAGATAGACTTTATCTTCTTTACTAGAAATTGAGAAACCATCAAGCTGTTCTACATAAATTTCTTCAGTAAGCAAACCATTTTAAAAAGCTGATTTGACATCAAATTGATAGATCTGCCAGGAATTATGTGTTGCGAAAACAAGAATAAGCTTGATTGTGTCATACCTGGCCACCGAAGAAAATGTTTCTTGATAGTCAATGTCATATTGTTGTGCATAGCTCTTTACCACTAGCCTAGCTTTGTGTTTGCAGATAGAGCCATCAGGATTGAGTTTTGTTTTGAAAACCCATTTTACTCCTATCACTTTGTGAACTTTAGGCGTATCAACAAGCTGCCAGTTTTCATTCTTGTTGATCATGTCAAGTTCAACTTGCATAGCTCTCCTCCATTGTTGAGAGTTTTGTGCATCAGCATAGCTTGTTGGTTCAGAGATAACCAAGCTGCACCTCTGATAAATATCTTCTAAGATTCTAGTTCCCCTTACCAGTAAGTAATCCACCCATTCATCTTCAGCAAGTTTAGGTTGCTTCTTTAAAAATGGATCAGAATGGGCAACTTTCTTACTTTGTCAATCCCACACAATTGCCTCGTCAAATGTCACTTCTCTACTTAAACAATTTTTTTTTAGATCCTAGCATTTGATAATAATAAATATACCCAAAAATTCTAATATGGTGAATAGATGGTTTGTTGCCATCCCAGGCTTCATGTGAAGTTTTGTCTTGCAAGGCCTTTGTGGTACTCTGTTCAGCAAATAGACAGAGGTATGAACCGCCTTTGCCTAGAACTGATTTGGCACCTATTTTTGGATCAGAATGCACCTTTCCATCTCCATTACTGTCCTATTCTTCCATTCAGACATGCTATTTTGTTATGGAGTATATGGCAGGGTCAATTGACGTTTAATGCCTGCAATATTACAAAACTCTACAAACTTGGTAGAAGTATATTCCCCTCCATTGTCAAACCTCAAAGCTTTAATTTTCATATTACATTGATTTTCTACCAAATATTTGAATTGTTTAAAAATATTAAAGATTTCACTCTTGTGTTTCATGAAATAAACCCTACACATTCTGGTGTAGTCATCAATAAAGAGGAGAAAATATTTATTACCACTCATAGATTTTGTCGTCATTTGGCCACACACATCAGTGTGGATAAGCTGAAGTTTTTGGGTTGCTCTCCATTGACTTGCTTGAAATGGCAGTTTTGTTTGCTTAGCTTGTTGACAGGTTTCACAAACTTGATTATCACAAGACATTGCAGGCATGTTTTGCACCAGCTCCTTGTTAATCTCAGCAATGCTTCTTTGGTTGAAATGACCAAGCCATTTATGCCACAAATTTGCAACTGTTGGTGTAGTACTCACATAGGCATGCTCATTTACTTTCTCTTAGTCAACAATAGATATTATTTTGTTCATCTTGACACTGAATAACTCTACTATAGTAGAATAAAAAATAGTGCATTTTCCATCTTTAAAATAAACTAAATAGTTCTTCTCAAGCATCTATCCAACAATCAACAAGTTTTGGCTGATATTAGGTATATACATAACATTAGGAATAATTTTGATACCTGAACTTGTTGGGACGACCACTACACTTCTGCCTTGACTTCCAAAGACTCTCCATTTCCCACCTTTACTTTGGATTTGTAAGTATCATCCAGGTATCTAAACATCTTAGCATTATTGCACAAGTGATGTGTGCAACCACTATCAAAAAGCCAAGCACCAGAAGAGTCTTTTGCTAAAAAAATGAGACTGTAAGGAGCTTCTCCTCCTGTATATCATCAACTTTTTCCATTTGTGCTTGTGTAAGTTTTGGAGCTTTGTTTTTAAATTTGCAAGCCTTGGTCACGTGTCTCGACTGCTTATAGTTGCCACATACAACATCAGCCTTCCACCAGCAAAATGTTTCTAGATGTGTGGTCCTTTTGCAGTGTTTGCAAGGAGGAAAAGACTTTTGCTTTAAATCTTCACCATTTCTACTGTCATTCTTGCCCTTGTTTTTCTGATTGGGTTGTTGATTTCCCTTACTAGAATGTTGCCTTTGGACAAAAAAAGCCCCATCAATGAATCTGTCTTGTCTCAAAGTTCTTCTTTGCTCTTGTGCTTGAAGAGCACTCATAAGCTCACCTAGTGAGATTTCGTTCAAGTCCTTGGACTCTTCAAGAGAGGAAATTTTAGATTCAAACCTCTCAGGAAGTGCTACAAGGTCTTTCTCCATAATCTTTTTGTCTGCAAAATCTTCATCAAGCAGTCTAATGTTGTTAACAATCACAGATATTCAATTAGCATACTTACCAATTGTTTCATTCTCCTGCATATTTAGAGACTCAAATTCTCCTTTTTGGTTCAACATTTGCATTTGGCGTGTTCTATCGCTCCTTTGATACTCTTCTTTCAATCTGACCTAAGCCTCCTATGTTGTCTTACATGCCATGATCAGACATAGAATCTGCTACAAAATTTTGAATAAGTGACTTGACCTTGGATTTGTTTGCCTTTTCCTCACTGTTGGATTTGATTTGAACCAAGGTAGGGTTTGTTGGGAGAGGAGCTATTGGCCTGTCCTCAGTGACAGTTTCCCAGAGGTCATATGCCTCCAAAAAAGCTTGCATCTTTACTGACCAAATATAATAGTTTTCACCAGTGAAGGTAATAAGTGGGTTCAAAGATAAGTTGCTAGAAGCCTTTTTTTGTGGGTTAAAAAAAGATTTGGTTCCAAAAGACAACTGAAAATCTAATACCAATGTTGGAGTAGACAGTAGTAGAAACACGAAGCAAAAGAAATAAAAGTGTTTGAAAATCCAGCGTACTCTTATTCATTCATACTGTAGATTTTATACAGAGAGGAATAACAAACTTTGCTAAGTATTTTCCACTTTTACAAAGTAGATAAAACTAAAAAGAGTAAAAACAAGCCACTACTTAGAAAATTATGGAACTAAAATTGACTAAGTCTCAGTGAGAAAATAAAGGAAAACTCAAGAACAAAACAGGCATAAAGCTTTTTAAAAGCAGTCTTGGTGCTAAAATTTACTATATTTGGAAGGAAAGAAATAATGGATTGCATGGGGATTGTCTAACACAATTGCATTTCAATTATAATAAAATCTTCCTCTAAGTCCATTACATTATATTGTTAGCTAATGGTAAAAACAAACCAAGCCTTGAAATGAGAAGTAGAAGGTTAAATGTTGGAATTCCTTACTTCAATCTAGACAACTTTAGTGATTGTTAAGATACATAGGTCAATATTTTGTTAACTACTTTTGTTAGTGGCAATCTATCACCTTGTATACTGCGTTATACTTTTTCTTTTTCTATAAATACCAATCACTTACTTTCCCCATGAAAAAGCTAAAACTATATTAATTATATAGGGACATATAAAATTAATTATATAAAATCAAAATAAGAAAATATTTTAATGAAAAATATATAGTATAGAATCACATAATTATAGTATATTTAATATGATTGACACTAACTAATGATTATGAACCTACCTAAGTGGTGATTTCTCATATGCAGTGAGTGTCAAATCCCATATCAAAAAGAAAATGATATATGAAAAGGTTTATAAGCCTATAAAAAGAATATTAACTGATTGTTACCTAAATATTTTTGGGCTTATACTTTTATAAGTTATAAATTAAATTATTATTTAATTAGTCTAAATTTAGACTGCTAGAGATGACATCTAAGTGAACCAGATTTTTCATCTCTTCTACATCATAACATGTCACGATGATATCATCTACATAAACTAATGTTATGACTCTCCTAGAATTTGGGTGTCTAATGAATAAAGTATGGTCTCCTTGACTCTGATTATATTCCAATGAAATCTCTCTTTAGATTCAAATCTAGGAGGAACTTTCATGTAAATTTCCTCTTCTTGATCACCATAGAGGAATGCATTCTTAACATCAAATTGTTGCAGATTCCACTTGAACTTAGCATCTAATGACAACAGTATCCATACCAAGTTCATCTCAGCAATAGGGGAAAATGTCTCTTGATAATTGATGCCATAGGTTTGAGTGTACCCTTTGGCCACCAATCTTGCCTTATATCTTTCCACCAAGCTATCAGCCTTGTATTTTGTGGTGAAAACCAACCTACACTTGACTAGTTTCTTCCCTCTAAAAAATTCCACTAACTCCCATGTCTTGTTCCTCTCAAGGGCCTCCAATTTGATCTTCCTAGCATCCTCCCATTTTTTATCTCCTAATGCACCTCTGTTAGATTTCTCGGTGTGGGAATTGTATGGAGATTGGCTAGGAAAGCTTTATGTTTTTGGGATAGATTCTGATAAGACATGAAAAAAGGCACTGGATGTTTTGTCCAGGTTCTTATTCCTTTCCTAAGTGCAATTGGTAGGTCTTTAGTACTTGTTTTTTTGGTTCGTCTACTGGTTCAAATGGATCAACACTTGGCTCACCACTTAGTGTGACATTGTTAGTTGGTTTGAGAGTGATTTCTAAAATTTGGGCAATAACATGAATGAGAGACTGGACTTGTGTTGGTTGAGAGACTGGTATCTTCCTCATAGAATAAACTTGTAATGGCTGCATGTAATCTTGATTTCCCTTATCTTTCATCATTTCAATAGATGTGGCTGACTTAATTGAGGAGGACTGGATTCAAGCACGATTATGGGTATAGGTTGAGAAAAACAAAGATAAAAAAGAGACATATCCTTTGCTTTATCTTCACTCAAGGTCTCCCCCTGAAGATAAGTGCGTTGAAAAAAGGTTCATTTTTAACAAAATTAACATCAACTGACACAAATTTTTTTTAAAAGGTGAATGAAAGCATTTATAACCCTTTTGTGTGGAGGAATATCCAAAAATGCATCGAAGAGCACATGGATCTAATTTTCTCCTATTATGAGAATGAACATGGACAAACACAACACAGTCAAAGATTCGAGGTATACAACTATTTGAAACATAAAAATTTGGGAAAATTTTTGTGAGAATATCAATTGGTTCTTTGAATTCAAGGACACGTTGATGTGAGCGGGACTATGGACCAGGCAGATAGCTAGCCATGCCAGAAGGGCCCATGACCAACGTTAGGGCCAAGACACTTAAAGAGGCTCTTTATATGCATGTGGGCTTTTATCTTGAGAGGATGGCGAGCTCCAAGCCTATTGGAGGAGAGTTTAATGGAATTGAGCCCAAACTAATCCATTTAACTCAAGTCCTTGGACCGGATACACTTGGAGCTTGAAGACAAGAAGACTTGGGCTATTTTAATGCTTCATCACTTAAGCCCAAGGAGTGTTTGGTGTGCCACTTATTTTATTGGTAGGAGTGGGCTATTTAATTCACTTAAGCTCAAGAGCATATGGATCCAGTAGTGGTGCCACACATCAGACTTATTTATTTAGTTTTTGGACTTTCTTATATTTTGGGCTTCCATGTATTTTTAGCCCAACCTTTTATTTTATAACCTAGGGACAAATATGTATCTTTAGGAAAAAAATTTGCAACTTTTAGATCAGAATTGCTGGAGTGTTGCGAGCTTCAATAGGGAGAAACATTATTCTCTTGTTCTTTTTACCTTTCGAACCATCTTTCACTTATCAATTGTTTTCCCAATTGTGGTGTGTCGATTGTTCATTTCTTTTGGTTTTATTTTGATCATGGGGATTGTTTGGATCAAGTTTCCAAGAGATGTAGAAATCAAACCTTGCATATCCTTATTTTCTTGATTGTTAAATTCAAAATTTCCATCATTCTTAATTTCTCAAGGTCAAAAACACACCAAAACAAAACACCCATCGAAAACATTATCAAATCGACATCAATCCTTCCGTGGTGCGCGCTATTTTCATATCAGAGCCTTGGTTTGGAGGAGAATTCTTATTCGACTCTATCAAAATTCAAGAAACCACCGTCGATCGCCGTTCAATTATCGTCGGATCATCAATTCAGGTGTGAATTAACTTTTGGCCTAGGATTTCAATCTTTCTTCTTGTTCTTATTTTAGTTATGATTTTCAATTATTCTTCTTGTCGCTTTTGTTGAAACTTTTGGCTTACATAAAAAAAAGTCAAAAAAATCTGAAAACCAAAAAAATTTGAAAAAAGATTCTAAAAAAGAGTCAGCAAAAATCCAAAAAATAAAAAAAAAGTCTGAAAAATTAAAAAAAAGAGTAAAAAATCACTACAAAAAATTTTCTATTTTCATATACCTTTTACTTGATTGTGGTTCATTTGAATCAACCGTGACAAATAGTTTCAAAATTTTTCAGACTTGATAGCTTGTTATTGGTTATTGGTTATTGGTTTGGGTTGCTTGTTACTTGTTATTTGAGCTACATTTGGGAACATTGATTTGTTGAAGCTGTTGTTTTAATTGTAACTTGGATTTCAGAGAACATTGAATGGTAAAAGGAAAGAGTGTGTGAGCCTATTTGAGGGAGTCATTGCTGTGACTTAAACACGAGGGGAGTGAAAAATTCTTGAGTGAAACACGTAAGGAAGTGATTGTGAGGTTGTTTTCTACTAACCTTCATTTTGTAGGAAAGAATATTCACTAAAATGTCACAGAAAAGCGGGAATTAGGATGAAGGTAGAGTGGGGGAGATGAATGCCCTTACATTGAGAGCTATACAACAGTCATTTGAGAGGTTCGATCTCTCTTTTGAACACATAAGGGAGACATTGGATAGTTATGCTCAGCAGACAGAGGAGCTTAAATGTGGGGGATGTGAGGAACCTTAGGTTAGGCGTGTTGCCTTCTGCCAACAAGCACTACCACCTCATCGACAACTACCACGGTATGAGCCTGAAGAGGAGGAGTTTGACGAGGAGGAGGAGGGCTATGAAGAGCGCATGCCTAGGAGAGCTTGAAGAGGAGAACCCCTCAACAGGCAAGATCGAGACCTCAAATCTATTAAGATGTAGATCTCAGCATTCAAGGGGAGGAATGATGCGGAGGCATACTTGGAGTAGGAAAGGAAGGTTGATTTGATCTTCGAGTGTCATAACTTCTCAGAGGATAAAAAGATAAAACTTGCTACTGTTGAATTTACATATTATGCACTAATATGATGGGATTAGCTTGTGACCTCTAGGAGGAGGAATGGAGAGAGGCCCATCAATACTTAGGCAGCAATAAAGGCATGCATGAGGAAAAGATTTTTACCTTTTTACCATTATAGGGAGTTGCATTAAAAGCTCCAAAGACTAATACAAGGATTTAAGTCAATAGAGGACTACCACAAGGAGATGGAGATTGCTATGATCCGTGCTAATATAGTAGAGGATCCCGAGGCCACCATGGCAAGATTCTTGAGTGGATTGAATAGGGAGATAGCAAATGTGGTGGAGTTACAACATTACTTAGAGATTGAGGACATAGTGAACATGGCTATGAAGGTGGAGAGATAGCTCAAAGCTAGAGTGATAGCAAGCAGTGGAGCAAGTTCTAGTTACTCGTATAACTCAAAATGGCCCAAGAAGGAGGAGAAGTCCAAAGATAAGGGGGTGGACTTCAAGGAAGCACCTATGAAACCAATTGGGAGATCTGATTAAAAAGGTACTTCTAACACCCAAGCTACTTCTAGTAAACATTCATTTATAAATTTTTTTAAATGTTTCGGTACTGGCCATATTGCTTCTCAATTCCCTAATAGAAAAGTGATGTATATGAAGGATAATGGGGTTATTGATTATGAGGATAGTGATGTTGATGATTTGCCATGTGATAGTGTTTGTGATGATGATGTTGAATATGAGGAATGAGCTGTCATAGGAGAAGCACTAGTAGTTAGAAGAGTGTTAAGTGCTAGGGTTAGAGATGAGATTCCGGATCAGAGGGAGAATCTATTCCATTCAAGGTGTTTGGTGGGTAGAAAGGTGTGTAACTTGATCATAGATGGAGGTAGTTGTTTTAAGGGGGCTAGTCGAACTATGGTGGAGAAATTGGGCTTGATATGTAGGAAACATCCGAAGCCATATAAGTTACAGTAGTTTAATGATAATGCGGATATGAGGGTGACTAGACAGGTACTGGTACCATTTTCTGTAAGGAGGTATGAGGATGAGGTGTTGTGCGATGTGATACCCATGGAGGCAGGACATTTGCTATTGGGAAGACCTTGGCAGTTCGATAGGCGAGTGTCACACGATGGGTACACAAACAAGTACTCATTCAAATTCAAGGGCAAAAACTTCACTTTGTTACCCTTATCGCCTCATGAGATCTACCTAAACCAGGTTAAAGCTTTGCAAAGAGAGGAGGGTTTGGGTAGTGAGATGAAGAAAAATGATGAGAGAAAAAAGGCCTAAAAGAAAAAAGAGATTGGCCCAATGGGGAGTGACTGCACAGGTGAGGAAAAGAAAGTGGGATGTGCAGGAGAGAACAGTTCAGGAAGAGAAAAGAAGAGTAAAGAGAAAGAAAAAAGAGTGAGTTTGTATGCTAGAGGAAAAGATATAAGGAAAGCAACTGGAGAGAAGAAAGCACTTGTGATAATTAGGTATAGAGAGTGTTTAGTTTCTGACACTAACTTTCTTGATTGTTTGCCAAGTGTGTTTTTATCTTTTTTGTAGGATTATTTAGATGTCTTCCCTGAGAAGATGCCTAAGGGACTGCCACCTTTGAGAGGCATAGAGTACCAAATAGATTTTGCGTCCGGAGCGCAGATTCCTAATCGCCCAGCTTATAGAAGCAATCCTAAGGAGACAAAGGAGCTTCAAAAGCAAGTGGATGAGCTATTGGAGAAAGGACATGTGAGGGAGAGCTTGAATCCGTGTGCTGTACCTGTATTGCTGGTGCCAAAGAAAGATGGAACCTGGAGGATGTGTGTGGACTGCAGAGCTATGAATAAAATCACTGTAAAGTATCGCCATCCTATTCTTAGATTAGATGATATGCTTGATGAATTGCATGGTGCATGTATCTTTACAAAGATTGATTTGAAAAGTGGATACCACCAGATTATAATGAAACCAGGAGATGAATGGAAAATTACTTTTAAAACTAAATATGGGTTGTATGAGTGGTTAGTTATGCCATTTGGTTTAACTAATGCACCCAGCACTTTTATGAGGTTGATGAATCATGTCTTGCGTGCATTTCTTGATAGATTTGTGGTTGTTTACTTTGTTGATATCTTAATATATAGCACTAATCTTGATGAGCATGTCATGCATGTGAGGTGTGTCTTGGATGTTTTGAGACAGGAGAAACTGTATGCAAACCTTAAGAAGTGTACATTTTACATTGATAGACTTGTATTCTTAGGGTTTGTAGTTAGTACTCATGGAGTAGAGGTTGATAGTGAGAAGGTGAAGGCTATTCGAGAGTGGCCAATGCCTAAGAGTGTTAGTGAGGTGAGGAGTTTTCATGAACTTGCTAGTTTTTACAGGAGGTTTGTAAAGGACTTTTCTACTGTTGCTGCTATGTTAACTGAAATAGTCAAAAAGGAGAAAGGATTTACATGGAGTAAGACACAGGAACATGCATTTTTTGAGTTAAAGGATAAGTTGTGTTCTGCTCTTATTCTTTATTTACCTGATTTTGAGAAAGTTTTTGAGATTGAGTGTGATGCTTCTGGGATTTGTATAGGTAACCAGTTGCATATTTTAGTGAAAAGCTTAGTGGTGCATAACTCAATTATCGGACTTATAACAAGGAATTGTATGCTGTGGTGAGAGCACTGGAGGTGTGGCGACATTATCTTCAGCCTAGGGAGTTTGTCATTCAGACGGATCATGAGTCCTTAAAACACTTGAAAGGACAAGGCAAGTTGAGCAAGAGACATGCTACTTGGGTGGACTTTCTGGAGACCTTTCCATATGTGCCTCGCTACAAGCAAGGGAAGGAGAATGTGGTAGTTGATTCATTGTTTAGGAGATACACTTTACTTTCTACTCTTAGTTCTAAACTTTTAGGTTTTGAGCAACTTAAGAACTTGCATGCTTCAGATGTTGACTTTAATATTGTTTATTATGCTTGTGAGCATGCTGCATTTCAGAAATTCTATAGGCATGATGGTTATTTGTTTCGAGGTAGTCAATTGTGTGTGCCTAATTGTTCTATGTGTGCTTTATTTGTGCATGAGGCCCATAGTGGTGGATTA
>JANITW010000007.1:1674080-1684551 GCA_027564335.1 Erythroxylum williamsii
CTCTCTTCACCTTCATTAAGCAATAATAACCCAATTAACATGTGATAACCCAAATTAAACATTTCTAGGAGAGGAAAACATGGAATTGAACCTATCTAACTTTACCCAAACCTTACCTAAGCTATTTGCATCAAAACCCACTTATAAATCCAAAGAATTTCACATTTTTCTTACCTTAAAGAGAGACCCACGAAATTTCTCTCTCTTTTTGGCTTTGATGGACACTTAATCCTTTCCTTCTCCTTTCCTTCTTAAGAACTCTACAACTCTTCACTAGGGAAGAAAATCTTAAAGACCTAACCTCTTTCTTCTTCTTCTTCTTATCTGAAACTCTCCCACTCTCCTTTTCTCTTGTTATTTTCGTGACTTCTTCTCCCAAAAGCCTTAACACATGTCTTTTAAATTAAAAACCTAGCCTTCCTCCCAAAACTACATAGTTTTGGTTTTGTCTTCTTAAACAAGCAATTCATTTGCCTCTTCCTCCTCATTAAACGACCACACACATAACTTCTCATCTTTTTGTTTTAAAATGAAACTTAAATGGACCAAAGTAGCCCTCCTTCAAAGCCTTACACTCTAAGAACATAAATAAACTTCCCAAATTACCCTCAAGCCACTTTATTTCTTTCAATTTCTAACAACAATTCAATTCTAATTTAAACTAATCCCACATTTAACTTTCATTCCTTTAAACACTATAAATCTCAATTTAGTCCAACAAAAAGAAATTTTCAAATTAATCCTCAAACATAAATTAAAACATGCTTAATGCAAATCAGGGCCCAACATTTAATGGTAACAGAGAAGTGTATATAAATTAGTCCTATTTCTATCCTAATTTAAGAAAGTAGTCATAATAGAATACAATACGAACGTATTTGATTATTCATCAAGCTATCTGCTACCGAAATAGGGTTAAGTGAGATACACTAGTTCGTGATTGTTGAAAGCTTTCTCTACATCATGTCGAATTCTGGTCAAGGTAAGTGATTCATTCGCTTCATCTATGTTATTATTATTATATTCAAGATCTTAATAAGCATAAATGATTTACATATGATTTATGTGTTCATGTTTGAATATTAAGTATGAAATTTCTAGGAGCTGGCTTCTATCATTGACCAGCACGGGAAAGACTTAAGACTTGATTGACTCTTCATTTCCCAAAATCCTCTTCCTTCATTAGTCTTGTGATCATTGGTGTTACTAGACTTCTTGCAACTTGCTATAAACGTGAAACGTCAGGACTTTCTGCAAAAGAAGTCAATAAAACGGAAGACTAGATTTGATAATGGAGCAAAAACGACAATTTTCGATTGGTTCGTTAAATTTTATTTTCATTTTTTGATTCGGAAATAACAAAACTAGTATTAGTTTTCTTCTTTATATTGTTACCATATTATTTCAGTATCGACTAAATGAATATTATTAAATTTTTTAACGTTAACTACTGATAATTTTTATGACTGTTGTAATTTGACCACTTAATAATAGTTTAAAAATATTTTAAGGATTGGAGTTATTTCTAAGACCAAATTATTTCTGAAGACAAAAGTATTTCAAAATTAAAAATAAAATAAATGTAACTTAACATCTAAATTATAAAATGATTTAGAAGATTTTAAGAATAAAATTTTATTTTTAGTTTATATTTCTATTTTACAATAAAATATTACTTTCAAAATAAAATTTATGTTGAGATAATTCAATAACTAAAATTAATTATATTTATCTAATTATTCGTTATTATTGAGAATAATGAATTTATTTTTATCTAAAATTTAATATAATAAATATAAACTAAATATTATTTCTTAATTTATTATTATAGTAGAAATATTTTGAATTTAGAATATAACTACTAATAATTTGAGAAATCAAATAATTATATTTAGTATATATTTTAAATAGAAATTAATTGATTTTATACATTTTTATTTATCATAACATATTTTTTGACAAAATTAGTATTTTCATTAAAATTAGGTACTGGATGATATTTATGGACATTGAAATGTATATTTTATTTTTAGTTAACAAAAAATTATAAAATAATTGATAACTATCATAAACATCAGTTAATAAATAAATTAGTAAAAATACTTTTATTTTTATCTGTACTCGGTATAGTTATTAATAATAAAAAGGTAAAACTACATTCATTTTTTCAAAATGATAAAAGAAAACCTTGCGAGAAAAATGGAACCACGAGTTCAAAGATAGGTCTATAGGAGTGTTTAGAAATCAATCTCTTAATTATCATGGTATTCATTAGTAGGTAATATATGTACATATAAACCTGCAAGGCAAATCCTGAAAAGCGAGGAGAAATATATTTATTGAAAGAATTTAAAAATGGGAAACTTGAATTGATACGTTTTGGGCATGCAGGTGTAGAGGGAAAATTATGAAATTTAATGCGAAGAAGAGAGTAATAGGAATTGAAAGCAAAATATGTAATCTTAAATTCAGAATTTTTCTCACGCATAAACATTTCTTACACATATATATTTAATATCCTAAAAGACTTAATAGTTTGTCTTAGGATATATATTTTTTTATTCAGTCAATATTTTTACATTTAAAAGAATATTATGTCTTATATATCTGAAATGAGTGATTTTTTTAACCTAAATGTAATATTAAAAAATAAGGTATTAGTACAATTTATATTAAGGCGACACAATTTTCACTCGGAGATGGTATTCTTAAGGATCATGCATCATAAGAGTTCTTTTGAAAATTAAATTAATATATTCATAAAAGGGGCAAAGCCTTGTAAAACATAGAAGGAGTGGTGCAAGTAGTACATACAAATGATATTACAAGCACTAAAGCATAACAAGTGTACCAAAATAGTTTAAGCTACTAGAATTCCTACTGTGAACATGTTGCTTTTCTACCACACTTCATAACCCCCAGTACACAAATCCAATTCGAGAAGTGTGATGTTACCTTTTGGCACGGAGCTAATGCATGGTTGTTTGATTATTTCCTCTTATCCTTTCTCACCTATGATGAAGTTACATGCATTCTAGATCATATCTTAAAACCTTATGGTACACAAGCACTAGAAAATAGATGGTCCCTTGAATTTGGTTTAGTGAAGTATAGAATACATTGACGGTTAATAACAATTGAGGCTTTGACTCTATCTATGGTTAAAAGTCTATTCCTCTTTGCCACCCAAATGATGAAGGCGTTCTTTGAGTTGTTACCTATGAACCACACTAGTTTGTGCCAAAGAACTTTGTGAGCAAGCTATTTGAAGAATTCATATGCAGTTTTGTTTGTGAATTGTCTGAGCAATGTCTGGCCTGTATCACCTTATCCTTAATATCTAGTTTAGATTGATAATTAGACAAAGCCCTCTATAACAAATCAAAACCATTTAGTCTGATGCATCATTGTTAATTGTGCATCAATTTGCTGACTTTTTCATTTGGATTTAACATATATCTCAAGTGCAATAATTTAATGAACATGTAGAGTGATCCCTTATTATTCCAATTATCAAACCATATCCATATGGATCTTCCATTCCTTACTATATTTTTGAATGTAAATCTTAGTTTCCTTTTAAGTTGTAACAAGTTATGCCATGTCTAATAGTAGTTCTAGTTACTCTACACTTCCAAAAGGCATTGTTACCACAAGTGTTGATTGTATATCTACTAAAACCACATGTTCTCCATGTCGGTAAGAAATTTACATATCCTTTTTACTAATATAATTTTTTTAAAGGATAGATCTAGTTGTAGTTACCCTACACCTCCCAGTAAACCACGTGTTCTCCATGTCTGTCAGAAATTTTCATATCCTTTTTACTAATATAATTTTGTTTAAGGATATATCTAGTTGTAGTTACCTTACACCTCCCAAAAGCATTATTCCCGCAAGTGTTTTAGTGTGTATCCACTAAACCCACAGGTTCTCCTTATCTGTCCTAAATTTTGATATCCTTTTTGCTAATATAAGTTTGTTTAAGATGTGGATATACCTAATACCTAGACCACCTTACACCTTTGACCTGCAACCTTCAGTTTATGAAAGCTTAGCTCCAAAAGATTTGTGAGAATTTTTATTCCATAGAAATTTCCTTAACATCTTTCAATATCTTTAGCCATCTTCCTAGGAAGCACTAGATGGGATATCCAATAGTTATATAGTTTGCTCAACACTGATTTTATCAATTCGATTCTTCCTGTATAACTTAAAAAAATTTTATACCACTTATCGATTCTTCTTTCATCTTGATTAAAGAATCCTTATAGGAAGGTCTTATTATAGTGATTGGGCCTCCTAGGTAGGTGAAAGGTGGTTGGATCACTATTGTATTGGTAACCAAAGCCAGGTTCTCTCTAATAGGTTTTTCATCCTTGGATATCATTAAAAACTTTTTTACAAGTCCACCTCTATACTTGATAGCCCTACTGAATTATTTGATGGAATTTAGTAGTATGAAGACTAAGGAAGCACCAAGTTTATTAAACATTAATAAATCATTTGTAAATGTCAAATTGTATAGTTTTAACTTACTACACTTCTTATAGAACTTGAATATATGGTTCTTTCTAATATTACTACCCTTGGCTAACTACCTTTTTGCCCTTAAACCACTGAGTTTGCTCTTTATTGACTAGGATACTGTAGGATATTATTGTTATGCATTTCTCTATCCAGTTGATGAAACTTATTAGTATTCCAAAGACTTCAAGAGTGTGGAGTAGGAATTCCCTACTAACTGAGTCAAATGCCTTCTTAAAGTCAATTTTTAAAGAACATTACTTATTGGTTCCTTTCCTCAAACAACCTTTAACATATCCTATATAATCATTATATTATCACCATTGTTCTAGCCTTGTATGTATGCTCCTTGAGCTTAACAAATGAATGGATCCAAAATAGGATTCAATCTAGACTCCAACATCTTAAAAATTAGCTTGTAGAGAGCGTTACAATAAAAGATTGTTATGAAACATCTCATTATGCTTGGATTTGATGAACTAGGAACCAAGCAGATGAAAGTTTGGTTTATTTCTTTTAGCATTGCTCCATTGCTGAAGAATTCCAATATCGCACCATGGATTTGATGTTTGATCCATTACCATGATTGCTTTAAGAAATAAGAAGTTAGCCCATTAAGGCTTGGGGTTTTATTTGAGTTGAGTAATTTAAAAGCTTCATCCACATCCTTTGCTATACAACCCTTCACTATGCTTTATGCTTGCTCATAATTAATATCAAGTTCTAGAAAGAATCATAGGGCCTAAGTTGAAGATTCACACTGTTCTTGATCCCAAAGAGGCTTTAAATAATTATGACCTTAATGATTTCCTGCCACCATATTCTTACTCCCTCTTTATTGTTAATGCAACATATCTTGTTCATATTTCTCCTTTTAAGTACAACTTTGAAGAAGAAGTTTGTTCACATGTCCCCATTTTGCATCCATATAGTTATGGACTTTTGTTTTGTAATTGAGTAATTGGAATCTAGGGTTTGGATGTAATTATTTTGAGTTATTCTTTCTTTAGTCCTATAATCTCTGTATAAGTTCATTTGACCTATTTCGAGTAATCTCATTGCCTTTTAAATGTTTAGTTTATTGTTGCTCAAGATACTTCTTTGTAGTTCCTTGAGTTTGTCCTTGATGATTTTGAGCTTTTTGAGACATCTATATTGTTGACACCCTTTATACTTGTATTAATTCCTTGCTCCATTTATACTTGTATTAATTCCTTGCTCCATTGCTTCTTGGAACCTATTGTAATTAGTTAAGAAATTGAAGAACCTGAATAAATGTGTAAGGTTATATAATTCAATTAGATAATGACCAAATATTAATGCACTATTGAAAATGACACTACTATTTTATAACTTTACCATCCACTTTTAGTAACCAGTATCTAATTTCCTTCTAAGACATAATTTCCTTATTATTTGTTGGACCAAGTGAAGTGGTTTTCTTCGTATGCTCAAACGGTAACTTTAATTTTTTCCATAAAAGAATGAAACTTTTTATAGGGAGCTTTAAAATCAATTCCACCTTTAGATTTATATTTATACGGTGTATAATGAAAGTCTCCTATGATCAAACATGGGTCATTGAGACTTGAATTGATATCACATAGATCCTACCTAAGTGAATTTCTTTGAAAAACAATATTAGTAGCTATACAAAGCTCATGCATACTTATTGGTGTGTGGGTTTGATTATCATCCATATATAGATAGCTTGGGCATTAGATTTGTGTAAGCTAACTTCTAATATGTTAGGATTATAAGCTACTAGCTAGTGAGATCTATGGCTAGTAATCATGATCTGATTATTAGGTATGAATGAAAAATACCTACATTTATTCTCTTTGATCTTAGCTTCCAAAAGGCCAATTATAAACGACTTTATTAATTTGGTGTATTCTGCCATAGCTTACTACTTTTTGGGGCTATTTAAGCCCCTTACATTCCATACTAGGATTGAAATTTGGCTATGGATATGGCTTCACTCCTCTTGGACTTCTTTCTTCCTGATAATCTCAGTACAAGTGTAAAGTTATCAGGGTCACTCCTTCCATTTTCTTCACCCATTAACTTTATACTCCATTAAGTTCTTTAGCCTTAATGTGTTCCTCAGGCTGTGATTCTGATATGCCTTCCCCACATTGCCATTGTGATTAGTTTCAACCAAGTTTATATCCTTTTTACTCATATGATTTACCTTATCAAATTTATGGGAAGTTACCTTTGCTCCATCAGCTTCATTAATTTAAGGACTATTGTCTAAATTATGCGCTTCTAGTGGATATGCTTCATTTCATATTTGCAAGGTCACATTTGCTTGGTTATCCAGTGTCTTGGCTTTGCTTTTATTTTTCTCCATTAGATCATTTTGGTCTCCTCTCTCAAATACTTTATTTGTTGGTTTCCATTCAGATTTACCCTTATTTTGTGACTTTTATTAGTATGTCACTGAGATTGAAGTTCATACCATGTTCCTAGACACATCTAATCTTTTGAGTTTTAGCACCTCAGGCAATGTTTTGTTAATTTCAGCCTTACTAAAAATCCTTACATACCCAATTCTACTAATTACACTTATGTTTTCGTTTATAAACAAAAGGTTTACTAATTGAATTTCCAAATAGCTTAATTTAATTGTTCGGCCATATTCTAGAGGAATATTATGGAAATGAGCTCACATTGGGATTATTTTGAGCTTGCTCCTGACAAGCTCCATTCCTAGCTTTTAGTTATGCAAAATTATTAGGTTGTCATTTTAGTGTCAAGGCCAAGTTTAAAAACTTTAATAACATTACCTTTGAGAAGAAGGTGATGATGAAGAATTGATGAGGACTTTATCTAAATCAAAAGCTGTCCATTTTCCTTTTAACTTAAGTTTTCACTTATAGGAATGGGGTTCTCTTCTCCATGAAATATTTTAACTTAAGTTTTCACTTATAGGAATGGGGTTCTCTTCTCCATGAAATATTTTAAGTTTTCACTTATAGGAATGGGGTTCTCTTCTCCATGAAATAACTAACTAGCAAGCTCATCCAACTTAAAGCACCTTGCTTCAATACCTCAAATTATTGGTGGGGGAGACCATATTTTGGCTTCCTTAAAGGATAGAAGATATGTAAGCCAGTTTTCAGTTGGGGGTGCTATTCCCAACTACTTGAGACCAAGTTTTCCTCCCTTGAACCATTGGAGGAAGTGTTGAGTTCCTAAGTAATGGAGTTTTAACATTAGACTAGTTAGAAGCAAGGGTTCCCATTAAATAAGACTCTCTAAAGTTGGGGGAACCAATTTCTTTAACAGTGGATTTATAACTTGATGAGATGAAGAGTTTCTAATAAATTTATCAGTTTAAGGCTTGAGCTTATAAAAAGAAGCATTGGTTTCAAAAAGGAAAGGTAGACATTAAGGGCAAAGTTAAAAGAGTCAGTTAAATTACTAGATTGTCCCTAAATACAAAAGTGGAAGAGCAAATCAGTTTGAGGAACATGATTGATGAAGAAGGATTAACAAAGAACTAGATGAGTAGATGGGTAGAAGATAGTAAGGAGAAGAGGGAAGGATTGCAAACCGGTAGAGTCAGGAATTAGGGTGTAAATCTAAGAGCTTTTTCGTAGGTAAAATTTAGGTGGGAGGAAGAAGAGAGCTTCTCTTTCCCACTCATCTCATCAACACCCTCTCTTTCCCCCCACTACTCCTTGAAATACATTTATATTGATATTAAATATACTTAGTATTGGGCTAGTTTGTATTGAAATATAATATTCTTTCCATTCAGTTAATATATTCCCATTTAAAAGCGTATGTCTTCCTTATCTATAATGAATGATGATTTCTTTTAACCTTAAACATGGTATTGAATATATAGACTATTGGAATAGTTTGTATTTGAGCATGGTTTGGAATTTAGAGATGATATTCTCATTTTCATAAAAATTGTTACTAATTTCAAATGTGTGGTAGTAACTTTTATTTATACTAGTGTTATTAAATTTATTGCACATTGTATAGTTTGTATTGAACCTTAGTCTTCTTTATATCCTGTTTGTTTGTAATGAATGATGATATTTTATCATCAATGTGGTATCGAAAAAATAAATTACTAAGTGTAGTTTGTATTGACATAACGTATGATTTGTACTCATAAATGGTATTTCTATTATAATATATACTTGGTACTTATTTTTTATGACTGTTAGTACTTTTGTGCATTACACAACTATTACATATATTAACTACTAGTATGATATCTATCGAGTTAAATGAATATCAAATGGTATTTTCTTCTATATATGTAAGGTTTGTAATGTGTCATCTTCTTCCTGATTCTTCTTTTAAAAACTATCTTTCACTCTTCCTATGAAATTAATAAATAGATATATTATGAATAAATAAATAAAACAAGTTGTTGAAATTAAAAGCTGAAAAAATAGCGTCATAATGTCTACCTTCAAGCATAAAATAATATGAACGTCCTTAATGAAGATAGAAGAAAGGAGAAGAAAAGGATGTCAACAAAATAATGAACGGAACAATCCTTGTTGTAAGGCTAAAGTGGTTGTTCTCAACTTTAAGTTTGATCAAGTAGTTCAATAAGTTTTGTGAAGATGAACGGAAGAATAAGAAAACATAATGTAAAGACGAAAGAGATGGTGGAAACAACTTTATTTTTAGCATAATTAACATATTTATTTTTACCAATTAGAACATTATTTATTATATTTTTATTGTACCTGGTACAACAATTGACTGCAAAACATTTTCTATTATAGAATTCAATGAAAAAAAAGGCAATAAGAATTGAAACGATAGAAACCATCCCTTTTTTCTTTGCAGGTACTCTAAAGTTGTCTGGAGCAGGGTGTTACATCTACT
Organism: Erythroxylum williamsii; assembly: GCA_027564335.1. Lineage (NCBI taxonomy): Eukaryota > Viridiplantae > Streptophyta > Magnoliopsida > Malpighiales > Erythroxylaceae > Erythroxylum > Erythroxylum williamsii. The sequence goes on from JANITW010000007.1 coordinate 1,683,474, forward strand.
ATTAGAGCAATGTCAATCATACGAATGGAATAGTCTTGGTATGAGTTATCAAGAAAGCTAAGGATCTCAAAGAAAATGAAGAGCTTTTCAAAACTGCTTTCATTTCAAAACGCTACTCAATTTGGAGAAAAAGAAATAGCATACTATACAAAAGTAAAGCCACGGGAAAGCACCAATTAGTTGACAATACTCTAAATTAGATTAGAGAGATCATGTTAGCAAGGAATGCACAAAGCAAACATACTCCAAATATGAAGCTGTGATGGAATCTTTAGAACATGATACTTTACTCTCAGGAAATACTGTACTAATCATGAGCAAGCTTTAAATGACTCTTATTGTAATCGTATAATACCTTTGCTAGTGTCAATAAAATCTTTCATTCATCTTTCAAAAAATAAGAATTAAAAGGAAAAGATGTTTTTCCATGTGTAAATTAGTAATATTTAAAATTTATACTCTTCTTGCAAATGTTTATATTTAATATCATGATATACTTAATATATGGTTAGGAATCGTAAGATATCTTTATGTGTATGCATATACCTAGTTTATACTGTCCAAAACAATTGAAATACCAAATTCAATATATTAAATAGGATAAATGGTCATTATCGTGGATCAAGAGATGAAAGACTCAGCAAATTAGGTGAAAATGGTCGAAAGTTTCTTTGTGAAGAAGGGACATTTGCTTCAACCGGCTCTCTCTCCGTGAAGAATCCTGGTTGCTTAGGTTGAGCTAAGCTACCTTCTCCACTCATCATGTGAACCACTGAAGACATGCTTGGCCGGTCTTCAGGACTTCGTTGCACGCAAAGTAAAGCCAATTGTATTGTTTGCAATATTTCAGATTGGCTGCACGAAACTTTTGCTGGTTCAGCAATCAGTTCTAAGGACCTACCCTCTTGATGTAATCTCCATGCCTAAACAATGCCAGAAAATATAAAACTGAGTTGCTAATTCACTGGATTAGATTTTGGAAATGAAAACCTTTAGCAGACAGACAATTACATGTCCAAGAAGGTTAAGTTGGTGGTCCGGGTGAGTGAATCCTCTGTTTCTTTGGCCACTTACTATT
>JANITW010000007.1:1726893-1737972 GCA_027564335.1 Erythroxylum williamsii
TTGTTTAAGGAAGACTAAGCCTTCCCCACAAGATCATCAAACAACAAAACTTGTTCTTGAACGCCTCAAAACCTTTGTAGTGTTTAACTTTCACACTTAAGTAAGCAAACTACGAAAGCAATAAGTAATCAAAGGAAACAATAAACACACAAGAGATATGACAAAAGCCTACCTTTGTTAGTTCCCTTAATATATACAAAGGAATACTCTCTCTTAATATGTTCTCTCTATGTTGAGGAGCAACGCTCTCCATTAAGAACTTAGTATTAGCTAAGTTAATCCACATAAGATCCAAAACTCTACCAAAATTCACACAATGCTTGATTTAACCTGCTAAGTTTACCTTGAAGCTCTTCCAAATCTTCCTCATGTGTGTGATCCAACTAAACTTTAACCTAAGATCCATCTTAAGCTAACTATGGAGTGCCATTATCTTTTCGTCTCATGTCCAAATCTTGTATCTTGTTGAAGATTTTTGTCAAAACGTACCAATGCATGTCAATGCTCACCTAATCTTGAGTTTTCTTTAATGATTTCCATTTTTCCTTACCTACTCATAAACCTTATTTCGTCAACCTAAGCGCCAAACATTGCCCAAGGATCACTATCAATCATAAGATTCCATAATTTGGACTTAAGGGTCTAACAAATCAACCTTACTAGAAGAACTTGACACACTTGTTAAAATAATATGTGAACACTCCTTTGAATGTGGTTCCCTCGAAGACTCCTTAGTCATTAGCATATCTTTAACGTATCATTTTCTCTCTCCATTGGGTTCGCATTTTCTTTTGTTCGGACGCTCCTTCACATGGCCAACTATGCCCAACATAGCATAATTATTGAGGTAGACTTCTTCCATCCGGTCCTCACTTCCTTCTCCTTGATTCTTTGTGACCATGAAATTCATTTTCTCCTCACCCACCTTCCGATTTGGGCATTTATGAGCAAAGTGCAACCTTTCACAAATGAAAACAACTTGTTTTGTTTTGTTTCTTAGACTTACATTGAGAAGATTTATATACCTTCTCCTTACCTTTCTCTTAGTCATTCTGCGTCCCAACTTTTATTTGCCTTCATTACTACTTCGAATACAAGCAACGCATCTATAGCCACTATAACATTTTGGATGTCTTTCACATTCTGCCTCTAAAAATCCATTTATGCCCTGTCTTGCAAGCCGCTTATGAAGTTAAATAGCTTGTCTTCCTCAGACATGTTCTTCACATCCAACGTCAAATATGTGAATTTCCTCATATACTCCTACATCCAACCGTCTTGCTTCAACCAATTCAAAGCTTCACTCATGAGCTATAAAGTGTTGTTAGGTAGGAATTACCCCTTTAGCTCCTTCATTTTCTCACTTGGGCCTACCTGTATTGATGTCATTAGAGGTTCTCATTCTCCACCACAATTTTGCATCATCAACTAAGTGCATTGCAATGACTGACACCCTTTTTGTTCTGGAAACTTTGTCTACCCTAAAGTATTTTTCCACATCTTATACGAAATTTTTAAGCTTCTTGACACTCTGCTTGCCAACCAAAACTTGTGGTTCACTCATCTTAAATATAATGCTCTCAACAAGTCCCACATCTTAGGTAGCAACCGCATGCTTGAGGAGTATAATCTTGAAATTAGCTTCCTCTTACGCCTTCAACAAATCAACAACTTAATCTTGAAACAGTTGGATCTGCTTCTGCAAGAGTTCAAAACGGGATGGGTATATAGGGACTTCTTCTTCACTAGTAGGTAAAGGATCAATGAGTGCTTTCATCCTTTAAACGTGCTCAGTTAAATTGCTTGCCTCTTGCTATATGAAACTTTGGCTCTAATATTAGTGGTCACAAAGGCCTTATACATACCAAACTTATACTGAAGTTGTCTCTACACCTTTGTAAGACAATCTCACTAAAGTTCATTTAAGCAAGACACAGACTTTCCATCGTGATTGTCGACCAACAAAACTTGTTCTTGAATACATCACGACCCTCACAATTTTTAACTCTCACACTTGAGTAAGAAAATCATGAAACAATAAGTAATCAAAGGAAACAATAAAGCATATAAGAGATACGAAAAATGCCAACATTCATTATTTCCCTTAAAGTATACAAGGAATGCTCTCTCTCATTCTGTTCTGTCTGTGTTAAGGAGCAAGGGCAGAATGAGTTATATATATATAGACACTTGTGGCTTGATGGTGAAGTTACAAATCGGCATCTTAATTGAACTAAAAGTGCCCAGCTCACATCTACTCTTATCAGATTATATCATACTAATCAATTGAATAATACCTCCTTCAAATAAAACTTTATCTGATTGAATATTGTTACATCACAACTAATAAGATAAGAGATTAAGTTGAATTATGAAAGATATATTCATATCCACAAAGATCTCTACTATTTTCAAATCATCCTATTACATGAAATTAACACAACAGATTATTTGTGCATAATTAGAAAGGTTTTGATCAATTTTATTATGCATTGAAAATTTCTTACTTCACATTCGTAGTATTAACAACTTGACTCGTTTGCAAGCTATTATTATTTTATTAAAAACTTATTTATAACAAGAATTGTAATTAATACTAATTGAAAATTACTTATAAAGATTTTCCTTTTCTATTTGACTACCAAAACAATTAGTCATCAAACTTGACACGACACATTCAGTGTTTCAATGCTCCGAAATCTAGTATCAAATAGGAATCTTCCGTTGTTAATCCATACGTTACCTTGTGGTCGGAGATGGGCAGAAATTAATGAGATAATCGGCGCCGGCACAACTGTAAGTGGTATTCCTTTCATCGTACACGTAGCTATAAGCTGTCGGGCAGGCAATTTTGAAGAAAGCAGTGTAAGAATTACGTTGGCAAGCATCTCCTGTCCAGTTTCCAGTACAACAATACTTGTCCTCTTGGTACGCATAACAGGCACTCTTACACGCCACTACATCTCCCTGTCCTCCAGCCACGATCACGAGATCCGGTGGGCACTGACTGTTCAAGTCAATGACGCAACCTATGTTCACACATCTGCCACCGGAACCACCTTGTGGTGTTATTATCAGTGGGAGGTTGTAGCCGTCCACTAGGCTGACATCGTAAAAGTCGTGCCCGTTAGTAACATTGAGAGAGAACTCTGCTAGCGTGACTGGGGGGTTACCACCGCGATCAGAGCATTCTAGATTATTGGAGCCGCAGTCACCAGTGACGCAACTGAAGTTTCCAGTGGTTGAATTTTGAGTGCAGAGACTCCGACCCCATACGCGACCATTCCAGTTGGTTTCCACAGAGATTACTTTAGCTTCACCTGGCCGGAGAGAGAAGCCAGTGGTCGAAGGTGTAATTGAGCTGATAGCAGTATAAATTCCGGGCCATACATGTTCGGTACAGTTGTTTACGAAAGTAAGCGTGGCGGAGTACCCTAAAGGAGTAACTGAAATTTACAATGTAAAAATCAGAACCGAGAAATCGTCAAAACACGAAATTTTGAGAAACAACTTTTCTTACCTGAACAAATGAGGTAGAACATAAAAATGAAAATTTGAGGAGGAGGCATTGTGTACGATGAATGGGAAGGATTGTGCGCAGAGACCTTGGAGACATTTCTCATTGTCTCGGAGGATTCCATACATTGAAGTTGAACAAGGAAAACTATGGGGTAGGTAGGGGAACTGAACTACATACAAAGGGAGATACCGAGAAGAAAGAGAAGCACTAGGATGAGCACAGCTATACCGAAACAGTAGAGAAGGTAAAAGAATAAGAAGAGCAAGAGCTATACGCCTGCAACAAAAATTTGTGGAGCTAGATCAAGTTCAACTCGAAACTTCGGCTTCACAGTTTTATGAAGCTATGTTTCCCTTAAAACGCGTGAGTTGACTTGGTAGTTGACAGAGAACATCTGAAATTGCCAGGGGAGACATTAATGTTTCCACCATAGCAACCACAGAAGAAGATTGAGAAACTTTATTGGGGTCCACAAGTTTGAAAATACCAATTATGTATGACGGAGTGCAAGGGGAAACTCGGACGTGAAATAAGGAAAGAAACAGGAATGCAAGCAAATGATGCAATTTCATTTGATTCAAAATCCTGGTTAAACCAATAAGCTCAAAGATCCAACAACGTTAAGTTGGTAGTCCGGGTGACTAAATTAATCCTCTGCTTACTATTTCTAAAACCATGACAAAACTAAATACATCTAATTTTACATAATAGATGCATCAACTGCGTATTCTTGTAACATCAAATAAGAAAACATTTAGGTGGATATAATTCCTTTTAGAAATTGAAGTAATAAATTAATTACCAAAAAATGACTCAAAATTACAGATGCTAAAATTAAGGCATATAAATTTATATTAGGAAGTTGCAACACAATGCCTTTTATCCAAGTAACTACATGTAAAATGTGAAGTTACAATCCACTTCTGTGCATGTAACAAGGATCGTTTTGATTTATGGCGTAATGTTGGCTTGCAACAAAGGATCAGACTTTGAAAAGTACCTCATTGAATACCCTGTACTGCTCTCCACACACTACAATTCAGCTTCTAAATTATTAAGAGAATCAAGTTACATTAAGCTGGAGAACAAAATTTCTAGATTCTCCATGAAATGGCTAGAGTTATGTTGCATTTCCATGCAAATTAGTTGATGATAAATTTCTCCCTTATGCTTACAACTAATGAAGCTAACAATGGGGTTAATTTCTTCATCTTACCTATAAATCTCCTGGAGTTCCTTTCTTTCCAAATCTCCAGAAAACGGTTAATCATTGCCACCAAATAGTCTTTCTTATAGTCCTTAGGTCTTGGATTCTTTTGTATCCATTGGCTGATGTCGACTAGTTCGAAAAAGTTGTTATTATATTAGCATAGCTCAATGATCCTTTTTATTATTTTCTTGGAGATGCTACATTGGAAGAATAAATGGGCTCTAGTTTCAACATCTAAATTACATAAAACTCAAGTTTTGGGCAAGGATAAATAATTCAGTTTTTCCATTATGCTAAGTTTATTCAACATTGCTGACCATAACAAAAAGCTGGCATTTGGCTTAAAACTGCTATTCCAAACCATTATGCTCCATTCTACCTTAGAACCAATCCCATAGATAAGCTCATTGGTTTTCTTGTTTGTTAAGTCAGCCATAGGTATATTACGCCAATGATATATGTCCCTGTTTTTCAGGATTTAAAAGAAGAATAGTTAATCTATTCCTCAGTAGTTCTAAAAATAGAGTCCAGTCTTCATTTTTCCTAAGCACGTTCACCTTGGCTTTATGAGGAAAGCTGACCTTACATGTTGATTATGTAGGACAGCTTCTTGAGTATTATCAAACTATAAAGAAGAAATATCTCCATTCCTTACTTTACAAGTTACATTTGGTTCCACTAAGACCCTTAAGTTCAAAATCTGATTAAAGAACTAGGGGGAATTGGGTTTAGGGACCAAAAACCAAAGACTATTTCCTTTGAGAATGTAGCTATGAGGCCACTTGATCCACAATGATTCCTTGTCTATTAGGATTCTCCATATCCTTTTTAGCATTATAATTTTGTTTATACTATTTATAGCCTCCAATCCCACTCCACTCTCTCCTTTTGGTTTGCATATGTCTTTTTAGCTTACTTTTACAACTCCTCCACATTCTCTCACTTTCACCTATAAGAATTGCTTCATCATCATTTTCCACAGTCCTAATGAGAAATTTTGACAAGAAAATATGGGGGCACCAGTTTATACGCATTAAGGAGATAACAAATTTCAGAAGTTATAACTTATCTCTGCAGGTTAAAGCTCTATTCATCCACGAACCAAGTCTTTTCTAAATTTTCTCAATCAATAGAAAGCAATCCCTATATCTAAGTCTTCTGGTGGAGATTTGAAGTCCCATATATCAGTGATGGGGGTTGTGTTTAGACATTTGTATTTGAGCAATTTTACATGAAAGATGTGACGCACTCTCTAGTAGAAGGCTCTTTGGAAGGTTAATTCCAAGGCTAGATAGCTCTTTGAACCTTTGAAGAGTATTCATCTTTAAGGATATAGAGTTCAAGTGTGCTTTACTTAGCAAAATAAGGTCATCTGCCAAACATAAGCTTGTTAGAGAAATGGATAGATGCATAATTGACTAATGTCACAACAAAACTTAAGACAATGGGTATGACTGTTGAAGATTCCTTCTTAGTTTAGTTTATCATGAACTCACTTCCTACTAAATATGGATTGTTCTACATCAATTATAACAAATTAAAGGATAAGTGGAATATTAATGAATTGTCAAGTAAGTTTATTCAAAAGGAAGTGAGATTAAAGAAATAAGGAGATTATTCTATTAACCTAGTAGGTCAAGGAGTTAGAAAGAAACTTAAACCAAAGGCCAAGAATTTGAAGAAGCCAGGACATGCTAAAGTCCCACAAGTTGCTAATGGTGAAAGGAAGGGACAAAAGTTGGATAAATGCCACTTCTGTAAGAAAGAAGAACATTATCAGAAAGATTGCCTAAAACGTAAGCTTGGTTCGAAAAGAAAGGTATAAATTATGTTTCTATATGCTTTGAATTAAACTTATCTAAATTTTCTTCTAATACTTGGTGGTTTGATTCTAGTGCCACTACTTATAGTTTCAATATTATATAGGGATTCCTTACAATCCAAACTATACGCCTAACTAATAACTTTTTGATTATGGGAAATCAAATGAAGGCCCCAATTGAAGGTGTAGGCACTTATAGGCTGACATTAGATACTAGGCATCACTTGGATCTAATGAAGATGATCTATGTACCTTTAATATCTAAAAATTTAGTTTCTTTTCATAGACTTGATGCTAGTGGATGCACCTTTAAGGGTGGACATGGTTGTTTCAATTTATATAAGAACAATATCTTTATTAGTTATGGAATGCTTATGGATGGTTTATATAAATTAAAACTTGATTTTTTTTCTAAATTCCTATTTATATTTTAGAATGAAACGTAGTTTGATGTGACATTCTACTTACTTGTGGCATAAATATTTGTGTCATATATCCAAAGAAAGGTTAGATAGATTAGTAAAGAATGAGATTCTACCAAATCTAAATTTTAATGATCTTGGCTTATGTGTGGAATGCATTAATGGCATGTAAACCAACCATATCAAGAAAGGAGTTATAAGAAGCAATCAGCTTCTTGAAATAATACACACTGACATTTATGGACCTTTTGACACTCCATCCTTTAATGGAGAAAAATACTTCATCACATTTATAAAAGATTTTTCACAATATGGATATATCTATTTGCTCTATGAAAAATCTCAAGCTGTAAATACCCTTGATGTTTTTGTAAAGGAGGTTGAGAGGCAATTAAACAGAAAATGAAAAATATAAGATTTGATAGAGGTGGTGAGTATTATGAAAATTATGATGAATCTAGACAATGTCCTAGTCCGTTGGCTAAGTTCTTCGAAAGGGATTGAATATGCGTACATCACAATAAAATGGTGTGGCAGAAAGACGAAATAAAACATTAATGAATATGGTTAGGAGTATGATGAGTAATTCCTCATTACCCAAAAGTTTATGGATGTATGCACTTAGAACTATTATGTATTTGTTAAACTGGGTTCTTAATAAGGCAGTTCCTAAAACTCCTTTCAAGTTATAGACTATAAGGAAACCTACTTTAAGATACCTATATGTTTGGGGTTGTCTTGCAGAAGTACATATCTATAATCCATATGAAAGAAATTGGATTCTCGAACAATTAACAGTTACGTTATTGTTTACCCAGAGAAATCCAAAGGATATGGGCTTTATTGTCTAAACTACAGTTCTAGAATTGTTAAAATAACCAATGCCAAATTTTTAGAGAATGGTGAGGTTAATAGGAGTGCTGACAATCAAGTTATGGATATTAATAAAATAAAGGTTGATGTTCCATTACCCATAAATTTTCTTGAACCCACAACCATAACAAATGTTGTTCCTACTTTGGAATGTCAAAATAATCAAAAACAACATTTGAATAATGAAGAAGCACCCTTCGAAGAACCTAACTTACCACCAGCTCATGCAAATGAACCAGTTGGTATAGATTAAATTAAACTTGAAAAGGTTAAAAGGTCAGTTATTTCTTATGATTATGTGGTTTATTTGTAAGAGTCAGATTTTAATTGTGGCATTGATAATGATCTTGTTTCGTTTTCATAAGACATAGGTAATGATAAGTCTGAAAGATGGATTGATGCTATAAAAGAAGAGTTGAAATTAATGGCTCAAAACATTGTCTGAGATCATGCAAATGAACTAGTTGGTATAACTTTAAATAAACTTGTAAATGTTAGAAGGTCAGTTATTTTTTATGATTATATATTTATTTGTAAGAGTCAGATTTTAATTGTGACATTGATAATGATCTTGTTTCATTTTCATAAGACATAGGTAATGATAAGTCTGAAAGATGGATTGATGCTACGAAAGAAGAGTTGAAATTAATGGCGCAAAACAATGTCTGAGATCTTGTAGACTTGCCAGAAGGTTTTTAATGAGTTAGTTGTAAATGAGTCTTTAAGACCAAATGTGACTTGAATGGCAATGTTGAAAGATATAAAGCTAGACTTGTTGCCAAAGGTTATACTAAAAAAGATGACATTAATTATAAAGAGACTTTTTCACGTGTCTCAAAGAAAGATTCATTGAGAATAATTTTAGCATTAGTGGCTCGACTTGATTTAAAGCTACATTAGATGGATGTGAAAATAGCTTTTCTAAATGGTGATCTTGAGGAGGAAGTTTATATGGATCAACCTAAAGGCTTTTCCATTGAAGGTGAAAAAAATTATGGTGTGTATATTGAAGAAGTCAATATATAGACTTAAACAAGCTTCCAAGCAATGATATATTAAGTTCAATAATACTACTACTTCTTTCGGTTTTGAGGAAATCCCTATTAATCTATGAATTTGTCAGAAGATCAGTGAGAGTAAGTTTATATTTCTAGTTTGGTATGTTGACAACATTTTGCTTATTGCTAATGACTTGGGTTTGTTGCATAAGACTAAAGAATCTCTTTCTTAGAGTTTTGAAATGAAAGATATGGGATAAACAACCAATGTAATTGGAATTTCAATATTATGTAAGAGATAAGAAGGTTTATTAGAACTGTCTTAAAAAGCCTATATTGAGAGAATTATTGAGAAATTTAACATAAGAAACTGCTCAATAGGTGTAGTCCTTACTCAAAAGGGAAATAAATTTAATCTTATGCAATATCCAAAGAATGATGTGGAATATAAGAAAATGGAAACAATTTCATATACTTCTGTTGTGGGTAGTTTGATGTACTTATGAACCTATACTAGATCCGACATCAGTTTTGCAATAGGCATATTGGGTAGTTATCAAAGTAATCTCGGTACTGATCATTGGAAGGTTGTAAAGAAAGTGTTTAGATACCTTTAAGGAGCAAAGGATTACATGCTCTTTTATAAGAAGTGATTGAATATTCATATTCAGAATTTAGTGGGTGTATTGATAGTAGAAAATCAACGTTTGGCTATTTGTTCCTATTAGCTGAAGAAGCAATCTCATAGAAAAGTGTCAAACAATCTGTTATTACTTCATCCTCTATGTAAGCAGAATTTGTATCTTGTTAAGTCAAGTCAACGTACTCAGTGCACAAGGCTCCCCACTTTGCCGTAGTCTAGGGAGGTCATTGATGTATGCAACCTTACCCTTGCATTTCTACAAAGAGATTATTTTTGTGACTTGATCCTATGACCTTATGGTCACAAAGGAACAATGTTACCAGTTGCTTCAAGGCTCACCTTAGCTTGTTATGAGGCTACAATTTATGCATTACAGCTGCAGAACTTTATTTCAGGGCTTGGGGTTGTCAACACTATAAGTAAGTCGCTAAAATTTTATTGTCATAATTCTGTAGCAATTTTCTTCTCAAAAAATGACAAATCCTTTAGGGGCGCAAAACACATGAAATTAAATTATTTTGTTGTTAAATAGGATATTCAGAAACAAAGAGTATATATAGAACATATTAGGACAGATCTCATGGTTGCAGATCTTCTAACTAAGGGTTTACAATTAAAAACATTCAAAGAAAATGTGTTTAGCATAGGTCTTGATTGTATTGATGATTGATAATAATGTTTGATGATGATGTTTCAACACTCATAAGCTCAATAATAATATGTTTTTGAATTTTATATTTCTTAGTCATTATGTTTCTGTATACATGATTGTTTAAATAAGACATTTGTTTGTATTTACATAACAAGTATATGGATTGTATGTTGTTTATATGCAACTTATGAACCTAAACATAATAAGTTCTTAATGTAGTGGTATATGGAATAGAGTATATGACTATATTGTGTATGACCGTTATAACCCACATTATGTGATTTGTTGTGTTAAGGTGCTTATGATATTAACAGTTTATAAGATTTAATTTTTGCTAGCCTTATGTTATGATATTAAATGTAACGATGAAACACCCAGCCAAGTGGGAAAATGTAAGAAATATGGCCTGATGTCATGACTTATTTTTTTATAGGCCCATATTAAACTTGGTTTAAGCACTACAAGAAAACTGGCTTTTACCGACGGAATATTCCGTCGGGGAAATGGATAGTTCCGTCGGTAATAATAATTTTCGACGGAAAGTGACGAAAGAATAAACCGTCGCAAAAATAGCGGTCGTTATACTTTACCGACGGAAATATTCCGTCGGTATTTGTCAACGGATAACCGACGGAATATTATCCGTTGTTGTTATTCTGCGACGGAAATTATTTTTATATTACGTCGGTGAAAATAACACATCAACGACGGCATATACCATCGGTATTATTTAGGGATGGAACAACCGTCGCAAATAATCAGACGGAAGTTGCATCGTTAACGACGGAATTTTGGACGTCGCAAAATTAAGCCCAGATTAGGGTCTGACGGAGTGGCAATTCCGTCGGTGAATATGTTCCGACGGAATTGTTTATTCTGTCAGTAAAAAAAAGGTATAATCATAGGATGCATATATAATTGGATATCCACACATCAACC
>JANITW010000007.1:1751956-1763669 GCA_027564335.1 Erythroxylum williamsii
TGCGATCCCCCTTTTTTCTTATTCGAGATATTATGTGAATGAATTGACTAATAAGTTCAAATTAAAGTAACAAAAAAAATAAAGGGGTAAAAAAAGCTTGTTATCCCTATAGTAACTTTTATTCGTTGAGCGAAGACCCTTCCACTCGGCATCGTCGAATCACTAAAGTCGACTTTTGTCCCTGCTCAACCGGTAGGTCTTACAGTCAAGCTCCCTTCTGCCTTTGCACTCGAGGGTCTCCGTCCGGCTCGAGAAAACCTTTGAACTTATTGTCAACCTCTTTTGGATATGAATCAATCTAATTCAGAAGGGAAGAACTTGCATCAGTGTTTTAATTTCCATTCAATCATGAGTCTGATTCACACTCCATGTTATGATAAATATTTACCATCCGAAATGAGAAAAAACGGAGTCCTTGTCTAAGAAATGTGTTGAAAAAGGGCAAATGTATAGAACCTTTTAACGAGATAGTGCTTTTTTCAACTATCTCAAAATGGAATCTATTCCAAACATATATGTCATGGTTCTTTACTTCGACAGGATACAAATATCTTAATTTGATATTTTTAGATACCTTTTGAAACTTATTACAATACTAAATAACAGTAAAAAAATTTGTATCTATTTTTTATAATATTATGCATGGATCAGATATATCATGGAGAATTCTTCAAAAAAATTGTGTTCTATAATGAAATATGATAAGTGAGATTTCGAATAAGTGTTTATATAATCCATTTCTTCTCTTTGTTTCCCTTTCCTGAGCCTATAGTGAGTTACAGATAAAGTTCAAAAAGGTCAAATCTTTGATGATTCCATCATATATGATGGAGTTGCAAAAACTTCTGGATAGGTATCCTACATTTAAATTGAATTCTTTCTAATTAAAGAATCTCTTTTTTTGAAAAAAAGGGAGGGGGACTGTTCATTTTATGATAAAAATTCATTAATTTAAGGTATTTCACAACAAGAAAATAAGGGATCCATTGAATTTCAAATAGTCAATTTCACTAATAAGATACGAAAGCTTACTTCACATTTGGAATTACATAAAAAAAGACTATTTATCTCAAGAAGGTTTATGAAAAATACTAGGAATATGCCAATGGCTCTTGTCTTATTTGGCAAATAAAAAGAAAGTACGTTATAAAGAATTAATTACTGAGCTAGGTATTCGGGTCATTCCTTAAGTCTCATAGGTTTGGTTTGATCATTTAGAATCAAGCTCATTTTTTCATTAAGCAAAGGGTACCAAAAAAATCATATTGATTTTTCGATCAAAAAAAGTACTATATGAAATCTTCGGTTTTTTCCTTTTTCGCTATCCCTATCCCACAGGTACAACGTTTGAATAAGTAGATTACCTCTTCTTCTATATCCGTATAAATTGATAGTATTACATTTCAATTCCTTCTCGACACCTCCTAAGGAAAAATCCGAATAAGATCTTAAATTGACAGATTAGTGTGAGCTTATCCATGCGGTTATGCGCTCTTTGAATGGGAATCAATTTTTTGAAAGATCCTGACTTTTGTGCTTTAATGAGTCTCCGAGATCCTTTCAATGACCTATATTGTATTGAAGGGAAATCTACCTAATTTGATCGATTGCGTAAAGCACGCGGAAGTAACGGAATTTGGGAAAATATATAGAAAAGGCAATTCTTTTCTATTTATTATATTTTCTATTATATTAGTAATAGTTAGTGATCCTAGCTTAGTGAGTCCCTTCTTTCGTAATGAACTATTGGCAATATATCTCTAAATTGAAATAATAGAATTGATTTTTTATAAAGAACATTTTTTTGATGACCCAATTTTTCTTTTTTCTTTTCATAAATTGAAAAAAAAAATTAATTCTAGGAATTTGAAAAGAAATAAAAAATTCTTTTTAAATTTAATAAAAACGGAAAATTGATTTCAGAAAAAGGCAAAATAAAGTTCAATTTCCATTCCCCAATTCAAGTGTACCGACGGCTCATTCTCTTCCTTCCTATACAAAAGGATAAGAAAGAAGAAAAAGAAAACTAATCGAAGCAAAACACTGGTGCTGGGTCAAATGGATCCGACGAGGATGTGCCAATCACTTGGAGTTGGTTCCCTGTGGCTATATCGGTGCTTTTGTAACATCCGACTCTTTGCTTATTATGTTACTCTATGCTTTCCATTTAACTATACAATTATTACCAAGAGACAAAGAATATAGGGATGACAATATACTATTCCATGGACCTAATTTAGGTATTTTTAATAGGCTGATTCATAAGTCAAGCTTAGGTCTATATTAGTTTGAGGTTAAACTCTTCTAAAAAGTGACGTTTTATACTTAAATTTTTAAAAAATTGGCCTATATAAGTTGATTCATTGCCATCCTAAAAGAACATCTTTAAATGCCTACATATTTATATAAACCTAAATGCCTGAAATTAAGTGAAATTCTCTCAGTAAAAATGGCTTCAAGTTTCAAGTGTCCCTTCTCCTGTGCTTGTCCTCTTTATTCAGACATGGACTAATAATGGCTTTGCTTAGTATTGGGCATGTTGACTTTATACATTAGGGGTTATCTAAAAAATCTACGTTCATCTAAAAAATCTATGTTCACGGATGGTTTATATTGAATCTAATATCATTGTTGTACTAAACTTTATCTTCAAAACAATTTAGTTATTAAGATAAAAGAAATAGGATTCCTGTAGTTTAAGAAAAATTTGGAAAATCTCAATCCATCTTCAAAATTTTTGTAAAGAATTATTCAAATTTCTAGTTTTTTTTCATAAAAATCCTTCTGCTAGACTGTAGACTAAAAAACAAAAAACCAAACACATGTAATATAAATATCAAACACGAACGAATCAAATGTCAGTTATAGTATAACTTAGCTCAACTTTTAAACTCAATCCGAATGAATAAAATTTGATTTAAAATAATAATTTAACATAATTATAATAAAAGTATTAGTTTAAGTTAAATTAAATTTGTTTGATTAAAGTTTAAAAAAAAAAGAGTTCATATTGCATATATTTTCTTGTTATTTTTTATTAAAAGTCTAAAAAAGGTTTTTTTAAGAAACTAAAAAGTAGAAGGAATTTTTTTGAAAATTTTAAAAATTACAGAGTTTTGTTAAAGATTTTCTTAAACTATATAAAAATATTTATGTCTTTTACCCTAATTAGATATTTTATAATAAATTATAATGGTCATAATTTTTATTAATAATTATTAAGTAATAGGTATCTAATTAATGATAAATCAGATTTAATATAAAAATCAATTTTTTAATTTTACAAATTATACAAAATACGAAATTTAACTAAATACATTTTTAATGAATTTACAAATTGCACTGGCATGAGGTCAACTAATGCGTAAGTCGAGACAATTAGTGTGGCCAGGAAATTTAGAAGAAATTGCTTTCACCGTGGCCCCAGCAAAAAGGATCTTCCACCAGCAATTGCGATGCGATGCATACTTTTGGTTTCAAAATGGAATTAAAGCTTTAGGAAAACATCATACTGCCTCAGAGAGAGCCTCCCTTAAAAGCATCTTAACATGTCCTCTGTGGAAAAACATTCCCCTCCTCTCACGAATGAATTTTTAAATGCAAGCAAAGAAAGAAAGAAAGACTCTCGCTTTCTTTCATTTTCCACCCAATAAGCAAAAAGTGTTTACTGTAAAGACTCTCGCTTTCTTTCATTTTCCACCCAATAAGCAAAAAGTGTTTATTGTACTACTTGCTGACTTACTGCCTCTCACTCTTTTCTTGCTTTAGGTAAGTTCCATGGACTATCATCATCCTAGTGCCGTGTCATTTTTATTGATTTTGTCCTCCCACCTCCCTCTCTCTTTCTCTCCCTCTCAAGCTGTAATGCAAACTCCTGATTTTTCAGGGTACCTTTATTCATCTCACTTGTCAGACCTCTGAGTTTTGAAGGTTACTTCAATAATCTGTTTTTTTTTTTCAAAAAACAATTTCAACTCGTCAATCCTTTTAATTATAGGTTGCTAATGGATGCTTTTCTCACTTCATAGCTCGAGTTTTTTTTTCCCCCTTCTTTTGGGAAGGTAAAAGTCTTACATAGCTACTTGCCACAAATCCCAGAAATATTTTTTCTGTTAAATTAGATTTGAGAATTTGGTTGGAATCAGGTTTGTTAGTTTCTGTTATTTTGTGGCCTTCTTGAGCTTCGCTTCCAATGGACACCGATAGTGGAGAAATGAAGTCAAAGATGGAAGATTACGAGATTCTAGAACAGATTGGGGGAGGAGCTTTCGATGCTGCTTTCCTTGTTCTTCATAAGACAGAGAAAAAGAAGTAAGAAAATTGATTAATTTTTTCATCAGGTTCCTTTCTTTCATGATCTTCTTTCTGCTACAATTTTTGAGTTACCCTTTTCAGTTTTCGGAGTGAATTACTATTTCATTTTGTTATTGGGTCTGTTTATGGATCAATCTCCAAGATCAGGTTTCTAGGTGTTGACAGGTTGAAGAAGATGACTCACGTTATTGCTCTTTTTAATTGTGCAAACTGGGATCTCAGTTTAAATTTCCGTTGGAAGAGTCTTCCAAGATTCTATATTATGTGAATATGTTTATTGATTCCAAAGGAAGTGTGTTATGGATTCCTTTATTGGAAAAAGTTATCAGAGGCGTAACAAGAAGATTTAGTCAATTATCTTAGAAGTTTATTTGGATAGAGTCTTTATCTATTAGAAGATTTAGTCAATTATCTTAGAAGTTTATTTGGATAGAGTCTTTATCTATTAGAAGTTTATTTTGGCAAGAATTCTAAATTGAGTCTGTAAGCTTCGTTATAAGAAGCCAGCTATTTTCATGAATAAAGATATCAGAGAATTATCATAAACTTCTTGGTAGGCAACTCCCTTTGAGTTCCAAAAATTGGGAAGAATCGGGGTAAAAGTAGGTTCGTTAGAACAAGCCCGATTCAAACTCGTTCTAATTCCTGGGATCGTAACAAAGTGTTCGATCAAAATTACGATTTTCGTTTATTAGCGGTTGGTGGCTGCCGTGTCAGCATGACCCTTAATCTGTTTCCTGTCATTGTCTTTAAAGTTCCAAATTCTTGATGTTTTGAGATTCCTTTTACATATTTACAAATCTGTTACCTTTTTGGTAGGTATGTCTTGAAGAAGATCCAGTTGGCCAAGAAGACAGACAAGTTCAAGCGCCCAGCTCACCAAGAGGTCACCTTCACTTCTGCTTCGAATATAAAATTTTATTTTCCCTTTTTTATTTCTGGTGGCCAGACAATGAGCTCTTTCCTTTCCCTGATGAAATTTTATATCTCCACTTCTATGAACAGAGTTTTTATGTTTATTTTCTATGATTCTAATCTTTAGTTTACTAGAAAACCTGCTATCATGTATACAACTACTTCATATCAATCTAAAAACATGAAATCTCCTGTACTGACTCAGATACAACTTATGCGTGTTCTTAGTGATAGCATGCTGTTTGACTTCTATACACATTTTTAGAATCATTCTCTCCTTTTGTGGAACAAGTTCTTAGGTGAGACTGTATCACCATGCCAACATATTGCTCTCTACTCTTGAGTTATTAGTACCAGTTTTTAATTTTTCTTTTATAATTAATACATTGCTGCACGTCTAGGAATGTAATCCTTCTTTGATCTGCTTTAATAGTTAGCCGAGAAGATAGATTAATAGACTTTCAATTCTGATGCTTCCGATCTGCTAAAACAACGTTAGCTTTATTCTTCCTGAGCCATTCTGAAGACACTATCTTGGATTGTTATGTACTGCAGAAGAACTTCATTGCTAAACTAAACAACCCATACATTTTGGAGTACAAAGATTCCTGGCTGGACAAGGTCAGAACAGTTCTTTTTTTGTTATTTTTAGCTGTGCAGAGTGGGAATTATCATCTTTGAGACTTATTTATTTACTCTATTTTGAGATGTTTACTAGCTTACCAAAACTGTTTATGCATCTTTTTATGTAGGGGGATTGTTTGTGCGTAGTAACTGGTTACTGTGATGGAGGAGACATGTAAGTTTCTATCAAGTAGTCCAATATTTTAGATGGGTTGAGTGGTGGAATGTTGAAGATGCTATATTGTGTTAAACAATCTAGGAGATGTCATTTTCATTTAATTATGTGTTAGGATCTATATATCTACATAGGTATCTTCCAAGGATTCAAATATAACTTTCCAATGTTAGTGGATGAAACTTGTTAAGAGTTTCAACCAACTATTGATAGTGGTTGTGAGCTTCTCATGTTTTCTTTTCTTTTTTAAGTCAAATTTTTTGGAAACTATCTTAGAAATTATTTTGTAGTTGTTCTACTTATTGTTTTTCCTATTTTTAGACCTGTTAATATAATTTGTCTAGTAAGATCCTCTTACTATTTGCAATGTGGAAATGGAGATCTATTGGTTAATTTCTTCAAAGTTCCTTCTATATCTAGCTTTTTTTTTATCATATATTAAAATGGAAAAAAGAATACATTATTAACTTTTCGATTGAAATTAACGATTTTTTATTAGCAAAATCTATAATGGAATAATGGAAGGACTTAATTGAATAATAATAGGACCTTGAAAAAGAAAGCTACATTAGGATGACCGTATAGATGCAATTAGAGGATTAAACCAATAATAGGCCATCTCATAATCAGTTTAAGCAAAGTTGACAAGCCAGGTAATTTCCATGAATTGTCCTTAGAAAAAAGTGAACTCCTGGTGTTGCATATTGCAATACTAGTATATTACTGGTAAATGGATGATTATATACTTCACCCTTCTTCTTTGATTTTCCTACAGGGCTCAGATTATTAAGAAGGCTAGAGGAATATTTTTCACTGAGGAGGTAATTAGCAAATTATTAGTTTCTTTAAATTGTCAAAGAGTATTATCTTATATAATCTCTTTATTCTCAAACTTGTCAGAAAGTTTGCAAATGGCTTACTCAGTTGTTGCTAGCTGTGGACTACCTGCACACTAACCGTGTCTTTCATGGAGATCTTAAGGTATATTTGTATACTTTGTATATGAGCAGAAGGGAAATCAGTGGATTGTTTCTCATTTAAGCATTTTGATTTCCAGTGTTCCAGCATATTCCTCACCAAGGAAAGTGATGTGCGACTAGGTAAGTCATTTATTTCACAGGGGTGTTTTCCCTTGCCAGAGTCCAGTCCATCTTTAAACTTGTCTATTAAATGAAATTTGTTTTTGATGTAACAAGCAGGTGACTTCGGACTTGCAAAGCTTCTGAATGAAGAAGAGCTTACTTCCTATGTATGGTCTTGTAATACTTTTAATAACTCGACTTATCCCGTGGAATTCTGAAGTCAACTTAAATTTCTTAACTTGAAGAGCTGAACGTAGTTTTTGACTTGTTTCACAAATTTGTGGCCTATTCATTATTAAAGTAAACTGCACTACTTCTAATCAATAGTTGATTGGTTTATGATTTTGTAGTACTGACGATTAAACTATTTCTTAAAGTTAGCTCTCATCATCTTTCTGCTTCGGTACTTTATGATGTCAAATAGGTTGTTGGCACACCCAATTATATGTGTCCTGAACTTATAGAGGATATGCCATATGGCTACAAATCTGACATCTGGTTTCTAGGTAAGAACTATATTAACACTTTGCTTTTGTTGTTAAAATTCTCTTGGGTAGCAATTACATATTCTTCTTTTTTCAGGGTGCTGTATGTTTGAAATTGTTGCTCATCACCCACCGTTTAGAGCTCCAGTGAGTGAACAAATGATCTATCTAGAAATCATTCTTAACATTATTTGCATGAAAGCAATGAATCCTAAAGCATGATAATGATTTGGACAGGATATGGCTGGACTTATCAACAAAATAAACAGATGTTCCATTTCTCCTCTTCCTATACAGTATTCTTCCTATCTGTAAGTATTAGTTTTTCCTCTATAACTTGTGGCTCTTGTTAAAACATGTACATTATTTTACGCACATATATTCTCTTAAATGTTAACAGGAAGCAAATCATTAAGAGCATGCTAAGGAAGAACCCAGAACACCGACCAACTGTAAGTTTTGAAACTTTGGCTTATATCTCTCACCTGTGTGTCATGTTAGTCAGCTATGATACCTGGAATGACTGTTGTTTCAGGCTGCAGAGCTACTAAGACATCGACATTTGCAGCCCTACCTCCTCCGTTGTCATAATTTATCTTCAGTTTTCCTTCCTGTAAAGCCCATAAACAATTTGAAGGAGAAATCACCTAAGAAAGCAACGTCTAGTAGATATGGTGGGAAAGACAACAGAGACAAGGAATCTGGAGGGGTAAACCTGCCAGTAGCGAATCGTGCAGTAAGTAGCAACGTGCAACCCAATTATCTACCTCATATTGACAATCCAACATCTACGTCAAGCACAGAAGACAATCTTGAGATTAAGGGGGTTGATCCCACAAGCTATGCTGCAGAAGTATCTGATTCTATAACTGGACCAAAGGACAGTTCCACTGATTCTGAAACAAGTGTTTCCAATGGGGAGAAACCAGCTGAATCTAGGAATATACCTCAGAGGGACTCTATTGGTGCTCAGTGTTCAGAGATCACAGAGAATTCAAAGCATGAAGGAGAACCACCTGATTCTGAAACAAGTGTTTCCAATGGGGAGAAACCAGCCGATTCTAGGAATATACCTCAGAGGGACTCTACTAATGCTCAGTGTTCAGAGATCACAGAGAATTCAAAGCATGAAGGAGAACCAACTGCTGAGAATATGGAGCAACCACAAAAAGTTGATGCCATTAAGGTGAGCATTGAAGTTCAACCACAAAAAGTTGATGCCAATAACATGAGCTTTGAAGTTCAACCACAAAAAGTTGATGCCAATAACATGAGCTTTGAAGTTCAACCAAAGTTCTACGACCAGCAACCTCTTGAATGTATAGAGAGACAGGATACTTCGAGAACGGAAAGTCACGACCAGAAAATAAATACATGTGAGGATGATAACAACTTACCGTCATCCATGACAAAAACTTCTGTTGAGCCACTATGTGTACAGAAGCCAAAAAGTATTGATGTTGCTACAGTTGTTCATTTCGGCTGCATTCCATCGGACAGTTGCGAGAAACTTGTCCTTAAAGATGATATGGAGAATAATTGTGCAACTCAGATAGAAGAGAATATTTGTGCATCGGAAATGAAAGATGATGCAGCCAGTGGAATTTCGTTGCTGGAAACACTTAGTGCGTTAAGTGGTGGTGATGAAGCCAAGGGTAAGTGGGAGAACCCAGGTGGGCAAAGAGCTGATGCCTTGGAATCATTACTGGAGCTATGTGCACGGCTACTTAAACAGGACAAAATAGATGAGCTTGCTGGCGTGCTAAGGCCATTTAGCGAGGAAACAGTTTCATCTAGAGAAACAGCCATTTGGTTGACAAAAAGCCTCTTGTCCCAACACAAATTCAATGGCAATGGCGGTGATTGCAGCTGATCGAATACTTACTGCGAAGATGCATGTGTTTATTATGGAGCGAGCGTGTTTGAACGAGGATTATAATTCACAAGTATTTTACCACCTTCACTCATCTGTTCCGTCCCCTGCAACACAATTGTATATGCACCACTCCACTCGGCCAATCTGTATCTAAGAATTTGCTTCCACTAAACTTTGTTTTTTCTCTTCTGCGTTATTTGCAAAAATAGACTCTTTGCTTTGTTTTGTTGTATCTTGCTAGATCAAGCTAGAATTATTATTTACAGTAAGACATATCTTGTTGGAAATTGTAAACAGAATATATTTGAGTGTTTTGACTAATGCCCATAACACTTTAATTTGCTTGTGTTTTTATTGATTTATTTACTGATGTCCACATTCTTGAACTTCTTTAATATGGAAGCTTATGATCAAGCGTTTACAGTTTTGCTTTTGTAACACCGAATCCTTTCCAATAGTATCCTTTAATCAATTGCAGCAAATCACTCGAATGAACATGATATTTCCAAGCAGCAAAGCTACTACTTGGACATGGTTACAACTTATGGTAAATACGTGGGTTGAGCTTACAGCAAATAATAGCCGAAAAATGAGAGAAGGGAAGCGCCAATCAATGACAATGACCCAACAACCGGCAAAGCTGCGGATGCGGCGCTGGCAGTGCCAGGGCCAGGAGCAGGGGCGGTAGCAGGAGCTGAAACTGAAACTGAGACCTCTTCGGCGGCTAATACAGCACTCATGGAGGCTGCGGCGGCCACCAGGATGCCAAAAGAAATCCTCTTCATGTCCATTGTTGAGGAGCAATCAAAGAATGGCTACTTAGACCTGCCCTGAAGCTGAAAGGAAGAATTTTTATTTATTTATTTACTTTTTTTCTCTGATATTTTTGTGCAGGCCTCGCATGGTTTATGAAATCATGGTGAAGTGGGATTTTTAAGGACAAACCTTGAGGTTAAATTTAGAATGGAAACAGTTATTTTTAGTTGTTTATGAATCCGTAATCGCATGGGAGCGAGGTGGGCAAGGAAAATGTACGGTTCGATATTGCATGCCCTGGCAATTCCAATGCTGACATTTTCCATGCTTGCCAATTAATATCTGCCATCGGACACTTCCTTAGATAAAGCCTCACATCCTGAAATTAGCAATAGTTTCCAACCTAAGTTTCGGGAGCAAGTAATAGCTCCTTAGTTGTTAATGCTCTTCTTTTTTCTCGTTAATTAGTAAAGAAGCATCAATAAAATTCGTTAGAAAATCAGGTGAGATATAATCACATTGTCATATGATTTTTTTTTTAAAATTAAGATCACTTTAAAATCCTAAATATGATTATCATGTAAGTCTTAATAAGAAATAGATCCTCCCATCGAGTTAACCAATTCCTACTATATTCTAATAAATCTCATCAACATATTTATATAAGATCCACATAAATATGTAGTTAAAATTGATTGAAACAAGGTTGGCATATCATTTTTTGAACAAAGGATCTAGTGTCGTCCTAATAAGCATAAATGTAAATCATACTTTATTATACAACTTGACCTTTTTTTTTTTGTTCGTTTCTTTTAACAATACCCATATGAATGTGTTGAGAAAGCTCCATGTAAAAAAGGATAGACTACATGTGCTAATTCCTTTAAACCTTAAGCTTATTTATAATAAGGTTTGAATTATTTAATAATTTAATTGTAATAAAAAAGACTAGCATTTCGGTTGATAACAAATGGGCTAATTTTGCATGGAGAAATATGAGTTTGGTTAACACTATGGTGAATGAAGATGAGCTTTTTATGTTTAACTCCGATGAAAATGCTTAGAGGGTGATAGAAGCAAGACCTTGGCATGTTGTAAGACATCTAATTCTGCTGAAGAAATGGCATTCAGTGGTAACTCCAGATTAAAACAGACTAAAATCAATCCCGTTGTGAGTTAATTTTCATGAAATTCTATTGGAATATTTGTAGCATCCCACTCCCGCAAGACCCGAACCCGACATCGACGGTGATATCCGAGCCCGCGACATACACCTACGTGTTCATCATTACTAGTTCGGATTGAACAATTAGTGATCGTTTTATTCTCTGATTCTTATAGAGACCCAACTGGAGCGTCGATCGACCGACGTAACAGAGACTTCCTGGCATTAGCTCGGAAGTAATAGGTGAGTAACCTAGTTGGTTTCTCAGCCTATATGTGTTTAATTTCATGTACGATTGCCATGTGGAGTTAAGGAAGGATT